>JAMZAV010002954.1:0-76280 GCA_024449915.1 Sweltsa coloradensis
AAAGGAACATATCACATCTTTAAAAACCACTGCAATAAGTTATTTATTTACTTGATTTCCAGATTCACCACGAAGGCACCTAATGAGTTATAATCATGAAATTTGTCATTATGATACATAATAATATGAAAAATAATCCGCCGAGAGGCAAGCAATATTCCACCTCAACACCCCTTAAATTGGAATAATTCATAGGTCTAATCTAAAATTGATTTTTTTCAAATTAGGTGGTATTAAAATTAGCCCTATGTTTTAATGTGTTTTAACCCAATCGGCCTATTCCCATTTCCTAAACCACATTTTTTCAATGCCCATCCCTTATAGTTTATATTACTTTTACCTTGATTTCCAGCATTAACCATGAAAGCACCTAATGAGCTATCAGCATGGAATTTGGCATGATGTTACATACTAATATGAAAAATAATTCGTCGCGATGCAAGCGATATTCCACCCCCAAACATCCCCTAAATCATCCCCTAAAATTGGAATAATTCATAGCTCTAACCCAAAATTGTATTTTTATTCAAATTAGTAAATTATCTTTTAATTTGTTTTAACCCAATAAGCCTATTCTCATTTCCTAAACAACACTTTTTCAACCCCCATCCCTAATAGTTTATATTATTTTTACCTTGATTTCCTTTCCAGCATTCACCATAAAGGTACCGAATGAGTTATCAGCATGAAATTTGGCATGGTGGTACATAATAATATGAAACATAATAATCCGCCAGGAGACAAGCGATATTTCACCCCCACTGTTCCCTACCACTCTTTACTTTGGGAAAAACGTTATGTTGTATTTACTAGAATTTTTAATATTTTAATTGCTGATTAAAATTATGCTTCAATGTGTTATAGTCCGGCCAACAAATCATTCACACAAAAACCCAAGACGCCATTAACCACATTAAATTTAATAAAAAACATTGAATATTGCCAACTAGGCCTACAGATTGTAAACAAAAATAAAGATGGTAGCTTTTGTTTCTAGAGCCAAATCTGATAATTTACCGGTCACATCAGGTGTGCCTCAAGGATCTGTGTTGGGCCCTCTGTTTTACACACTCTACGTCAACGATATTTGTAGCTATATAGCAACAATTTTTAAAATTATTATGTATGCTGACGACACCACAGTTATTGTTAGTGCTAAGACCTTAGAAGAATTAATAGCTCTTTTAAATTTATTAATCAGTAAGTTGCAAGTATATTTTGCTTCAAATAACCTAGTACTTAACAAGGATAAAACCATGGTAATATTGTTCTCAGCTAGTGGTGTACCTGATTCATTTTTAACAATACTTGAAAAACGGTGTAATATTAAACAATGCAATTTTATAAAAATTTTAGGAATATTTGTTGACCAAAATCTTAAGTTGAGTAACCAGCTAGATTACATGTGTGCTAGGATTAATTCCTGTTGTTATGCTTTTAAACAGATCCGTAATTTATGTGATTTAGACTCCCTGATAACTATGTATTATGGTTATGTATATTCGGTGCTAAGGTACGGTGCCATAGTATGGGGCGAGTGCCCAAACGTGGACAGAGTTCTCAAAGCTCAAAAAAGAGTGCTAAGGTCAATGCTAGGATTAAGTAATAGGACATCATGTAAAACCAGTTTTTAAACGACTGAGAATTTTAACTGTACCCTCTTTATATATTTTTTAACTCTGTTTTATGGGGTGAGAAAACACCACAGTGATTTTACTTTGAATGACGAAATTCACTCTATAATACCAGACGACAGAAAGATGTTCACACAGTGAAATATAATTTAGGTGTTTTTAAACGAAGCCCTAAGATTAAAATGTGAGAGATTGTACAATAGGTTACCGACTGATATTAAGAAAATTGACTCGTTCATCGTTTTAAATCTGTTTTTAAGGAATATCTATTAGATAGTGCTTTCTATAAAGTGTCTGATTTTATGTAGGCCTACTGAAATATTAATAATTGTAATAAAAATATATGATAATGTATATTGTTTAAAAATGACGAAATCAGTCATAATCTGTATGATGTATGTTGAATAATAAAATGAAATGAAATGAAATAGACAATCTGTTTTAAGGCACTGTATCCACCTTTACACGTATTTCACATATTTTAAGCCTTGATATGAAACAAACAACAAAAGATGTGATATCTCCCCAAAATACAAAAATTTGTAAATAAACGGCAGCCAAGCTCTCCTTCCAAGTCTTCGGCTGTGAATGCTGTGAGATATAGAAGTTGAGCCAAGCATTTCATTCTTTCTCCCTAGTTTCGCATTGAAAAGTAGTAAGATCATTTCGCCTGTTGAAGAGCGCAAAGCCAACCATTTTCGTGGTAAAAAAAGTTAAAATTTTAAACTCAAAATCATAAAAAAATTACTTGGCCATTGACTTTTTAGAGTCTTCGTACCAAAATCAATAGCCAAGTAATTTTTTTTACGATTTTGAGTTTAAAATTTTCACTTTTTTTTCCGCGAAAATGGTTGGCTTTGCGCTCGTCAACAGGCGAAATGATCTTACTTCTTTTTAATGCGAAACTAGGGAGAAAGAATGAAATGCTTGGCTCAACTTCTATATCTCACAGCATTCACAGCCGAAGATTTTGGAAGGAGAGCTTGGCTGCGGTTTTTTTTACAAATTTTTGTATTTTGGGGGGTTGAATCTACTACAGGCAAACAAAATATCCGGTACACCCCGGAAATTTCTGAATTTCTGTGTTTTTATACACAATTTGATTATTGAACCATTACAAAAATCCTTCTAATCGTTACAATTTCTATTCTATTTGGAAAAATTCTACCAATTCGGAACAAAATAAAGCGCTCTTTACCCGGGCTAAAAGTATGAAGAACTGGCCGATTTAATGGTGTAAATTTTGAAATGTGGTGGTACATATGTGTACCAATAACCAAATAAAGGACTAAATGGCAATTTTCACATGACCTGGTCAACCAGAATGGTCAAATTGAGATTGCTGTGAAGATCAAGAAATGTTCCCATTTACCCCATAAATACAACCCATAGGCCTATATGTTAATTGTGTTCAGGGTGTCTACAAATTTTCCATTACAAAACCCCCTGACTTTTCCAAGCGGAAAATTATATGTCGATTTCAATTTCAATGTCGATTTCGGCGGGAGTTTTAAACATCAGACAAGGCAAAAATTGAATTGTTTTTTTTTTAAATTGAGAATTTCTATTTTCAGCAACAAAAAAGGTAGGCCTATTGAAATTTTTTGAAATATTTTTTTTTTACATTTCTTGTAAAATTCCAGAAAAAAAATCCTTGACGTTTCCAGATTTATTAAATTCTCTGACAATTCCAGGTTTTCCAGTTTTGTAGACACCCAGCAGTGTGATTCTGTAAAATAGTCGCTATGATAGCGATAGCGATCACGGTTGATATGAAATATCAATCGTTATAAATTATCGTTATCGACCTGATTCTGTAAGGTAGTCGCTACGGCCGCCATAGAGGGCAATGGATAGCATAGCGACACCTATTTCATTCTCGTTATCATAGCGATCGCTACCGTAACGATATCAGTTATATCATTTTACAGAATCAGTCGACACGCAAAATTGTCGCTAAAGTGCCGGATAACGATCGTTATCTTCCACGACGATCTTTGGGTGAGCGAAGCGAAGACTTCAATTTCACTGACCCCAAAAATTTAGCTCGGGTGTTTTTTTTTTGTTTTTTTTTTTGTTGGGTTTGTTTTTCTGTCTGTTTGTTAACTCTCTAACAGGCAAATGGTATATCCGATCTTGATGAAAATTTGAGGGACCTTCGAAATCTCTGAACTTAGAGGTGTATTTTTTGGTACAATCGAAGAAATTTTCCATCGATAGCGTACTTTTACGATTTTTTTTTCGTTTTTAGTGCGATATTTTCGTGACATTTGGGCCAATTCTGACCAACGGGTGGGGCTACAATGTTCATATTTTACATGGACATTAAGGTTATGGTGATGTAGTCCCTTTTGAAAGAAAAGTGACAAAGTTAGCCAGAATCCATAGAAATAAAGCTTTTAATAAAAGTTTTTAAGGGAAAATAAAACAAATTGACAAGAAACAATAGAAACTTGACAACAATCCCTACAATGCGGGGGCAGCAAACAAAGCAACAAAGCACTTGCAAAAGTAAAGATATCCCACGCAGACAAAAAATTTAAAAAAGCTCATCATCAACGCGGCGGGACTTTAGCGTTTTCCTAGTACGGGATCAGACCGCTGGTGTTATTCCTTTTTACCCCGAACCAGTGTTCCTAATTACCCCTAATTGGAGGTGGTGTGGGGTAAATGGGAACAACGGCTTAACAGCATTGATGTAGTAGGGGCTACGGTCCACTAGTACCTAAAGCTGCTGGGAAGGTGGGTCTTCGCTTGTACTTCCACAATGTATAAGCGCCATTTTTATATCTTGAAGTCAAGGCGACTTGATAATGTGTCTACTGAGTGCACGCACACATGATCCAACGGACCTCCCAAAAAGATTTTGTAAACAAACAGCAGACTGCAGCTGGACGTCAATTTCAGAAATCGGTTGCACATTATTTTTTTAAAGCAATAAATATTACATAAATAGGCTACCCTTTATAAATCTTTGATTCTTATATTTGCAGGTAACATTATGATGTTTAAAAAATTTTTATATCTTTCAACTTCATATCTCAATTTCATTTGCATACTAATTGGATATTAGGGCCCGAGGCAAACTGTCCAGATACCGGTAGGCCCAGGCAATAAGGCCCATTTGCATTGTTTGTTTTGGTAAAATAAAGATGAGCCCAAGCCTTGCACTTGTCCATAGGCCTACTTGCACCATGTATAACCAATACCTAATGAGGATTAATTTTATCAAACTTGAACTTGAATCTGAGCTAAGCCTAGGGCCTAGCCCTAAGAACGCGGGTAACCTCCAGACCTAAGTTCGACGTCGACTTCTACAAGAAAGGTTTATTGGGTAAGGTCTAGGCCTTGGTCTATGAAAAATCCCACACACTAGGGCCTAGCCTAGGCTTATGCGCATAAAATCTTTTATCGTGGAGTTGTAACTTCATTCTAAACACAAGTTGGTAATAATCCACAATGCCCAATGATCTGTCAAAACAAAACAAAAACATAGCACATTCTGCTACGGATAATATTACAGACTGTGTTCGGAGCGCTCCAGATTATTTTTAAAACACACGCTAAGATATAAAATGGCGGTTTGTTTACATCAGGTGAGAAGACCCAGCTTACAGCAGCTTAGCATAAGTATCTAGTGGACCCTGGTAGGGCTACTAAGATTTAAGCAAATAGAAACAAATTGTAAAATCATGTTCATAGTTCTGGGGAACTATGTCAAAATTTAATTTTTAGGGTAGGCCCCTACTCTTTGGACATCATTTTTTTCTGAAATTTTTTGACTGAACTTACATCAAGTTTTTAGTGTTGGGTAGTTTTAAAAAAATCAGAAAACTAGACCTATTAATTGGATGAGCGTAGGAGCGAAGCGAAGATTCCATTTACTACACCGGAGAAAAAAATCCGGAATGTTTTTCTTTTTTTTGTATTTTTGTGTGTCTGTTAGCACGATTCTGGCTAAACCGATAGGGCCTACTCCAATTGCGATGAAATTTTCTGGAGACCTTCGAAATCTATGAACTAAGAACTGCCACGTTTTTTAGCGCAATCGAAAAATTATTTCTCATGAAAATCGCAATTTTACGATTTTTTTTTATTTTTACAAAAAATTCTTCGACTTATAACACTTCCATGCTTTATCCGATTGTTATGTTTTTTTTCACAGAACCAAATTTTTTTATAAATTTAATTTTTCGGGTAAAATTTTTAAGCGCAATCGAAAAATTTTTTTCCTATAAAAAATGGGAAATTAAAAAACGATTTCTTTTTTTTTTTAATTTTACGAAAAATTAAAAAAATTTAAAAAATTTAAAAAATTTGTTTTTTTTTTTAATTTAATAGTAGGCCAAATTTTTTAAAAACCCTTCAATTTAGAAATGTTTTTTTTCACAAAAACCCCGAAAATCCGCAAACACATGGCGCTAAATGCCCCAAATTTAAACGCTCACCCAAACCCAACGGGGCGGGACTTAAAGCGTTTTCCTTTTCCCACCAGAATAAGCTAATTTTTTTATGTTGTTGGGGAAAAAAAAAAGGGTTTTAAGTTAAAAAAATTTATTTCTCATAAAAATTGGGAAATTTTTTACTATTTTTTTTTTTTTTTTTAAATATTTTCTTTCGACTTTTTAAAACCCCTAGCCTACTTTCTTTATCCGATTGTAGGCCAAAAATGTTTTTTTTTTTTTTTCACATCTTTTTTTTTTTTTTATAAATTTAAATATTTCGTGGAAATTTTAGCGGAAATCGGAATGTTTTTTTCCCTCAGGGATAATTGAAATTTTTACGATTTTTTTTTTTTTTAAAATTTTTCTTCGATTTTAAAAACCCTACATGCTTTACCCGTTGAATGTTTTTTTCCCACAAAACCCTTAAATTTTATGTTTTTTTTTAAAATTTTTTTAAATATTTCTGTAAAATTTGAGCGAAATCCCCTTTAATTTTGGCCCTACTAGGCCCTAAGTACTAAAAATAAAAATCGCTTTTTTGATTTTTTAAAAAATAAGTTTTAAAAAATTTTTATGAAAGGGCCCCGGTGCGTGCCCCTTGGAGGATTTTGCCTAAAAAAATTATTGGCCGTACCAAATTGGCGGTCTCGACAACTTTTTTTGAAAATCTAATTCGTTTTTTTAAATTTTTTTTTTAATTTTGGGGCAAGGGGTTTTTGGAAAAAATATCCTGATTAAAAAGGGGGAAAGGGTGTTTTTTTTGGGAACACATATTTTTTTGCTTTTTACATTTGATCTAAATCTGATGGTACCGAAAATTAAATAATTCCTTTTTTAGGGGGCTGCCTATTTAAATCCCTAAATGGTTTTTTAAAGATTTAACAGAAAAATTCAGAAATTCACTTTCCCGATGGTTTTTTAAAAAAATTTTGGATTAGGCTTTTCCCCCGGGATTTGTCGTTAAAATTTTTTTTGGAAAACCTAAAAGGCCTAGGTCAAAAAGGTCTCCAGGATTGAATCGTCAAAAAAATATCTGGGCCCTTTTTTTTTTTTTTAAATTTTTAAATTTTTTTTTATATTTGTTTAATTTTAGTTCATTTCACTTTGTTTGTTTTTTCCCAAGAAATTATTAAGGGTCTAACCCTAATTAGTAGCCCCAAATAAAAGACTTGACGCATACATTAAGCTCTATGAAAAGTGAAAACCTTAATTGGCCTTTTAAAACATGGTTTAGGTCCCGGGGTATTTTTAGGGGGGGTTTCGCAATTTTATGACAAATAGTTAACTTTTTTTTTAAATTTTTTAAAGGGATTACCAACCAAATGCTTTTCCCATATTGCTCGTGGGGCAAAAATTTTTATAAAATTTTCCCCGGGGGTTTGTCCAGAAAAATTGAATGAACAAAATATAGGGTTAAGAAAAAGCCCAAATAAATAAATCCTTCCCTTTATTTTTTGTCTTTACAGGGCCCCAAAGGGATTTAGCTGACAGATTTTTAACCCTCGCAACACAACCACCAGCGCTCGCAGAGAGCTGGGGCTAAGGACTGGTACGTAACATGACTTTGGCCCTACAATCGATTTCCACCCACGGTTCACCACATAAAACCCCCAAAATCATGACCCCTTTAAAAAAGGGGAAACCCAAATAGACAAAAAAAAATCTTCACGGTCTGTCACGGGGCCTGGCCGGTTTTAAAGGGCCCCCATTCCACTTGTTTTGTAAGGCTATGGGCCCAAAGGGGGATAGGTTTTACGTTTTAAAATAGTTTTTTTTTTTGGGTCATAAGAAATTGTTTTTTAAAGTTTTAAAGAACTGAACCACAAAAAAATTTTTTTGACGGGCCAATCAGACTTTCAATAAAAACTTACACGCCCAAATAAAATTGGAGTAGGGGCAATTTTCATTAAATACAATAGTGGGCCCTCCCTATGTGTAGCCTATCCCCTATTTTTTTAAACAGACCCTGAAAAAAACCAATATTTTTAGGTGGGCCCTAGGAAAAATTTTGGCCTACAAGTCAACTGGCAAAAAAACCTAAAAAATGAAAACTTATCATATATGACAGGGAATAACATTAGGGTAGGTTTGGGGCCCACTAAAAAATCAGGTACCTACGAAATTTTTTTTAATTAAAACCAAATTTTTTACAAAAGGGATAGCAACATGACCCTGAAACCCGATTTGGGGGCTCATAAGGATTAGGGGCCCGGGGTTTCCCAGGCCCCCTTTTTTAATTTGACTAGGAAACCCTTTGGTAGGCCTGCCCATGTACGTTTTTAAGGGATCCCTAATGTGATAACTGACTTCCTAGCCTCCGATTGCTTAAAACAGGTATAGCTAGGGGGCCTAGGGGTACCTACTGTAAGGCCTAGGTAAACCCGGGTACTAAAACGTAATGGTAGAGCCCCACACCACACCAGGCATTAAGTTTATACGTCCTAGCTTCCTTTCCAGGGTAAATTTTCTGCCTAGGCCCTAGGGGGTTTGGGGTTTTGTCTCCAGTTTAATTTCATCCCCTTCATTTGTGTTGGGGGGGGGGAAAAAAGGGGGAGGCCTTAGGCATACAAAGGGGACTGTTGGGAAGCCAAAAATTTTTAGGTTGGGGGAAACCCCCTAGCCTTTTAAACTTTGGCCCATAATTTGGCCCCAGTCTACCCTACCTAGCTATAGGTTAAGCTTTTTTGGCTTTTTTTCGTCCCAAAATTTTGGCCTGGACTTTTAGCTTTGGGACCCAGGTCCCCTACAAATATCTTTCAATGGAACTATTTACACCTTTACCACCATTTCTATCATTTTTTTCTAGAATTAACCAAACCCCAAAGAAATTTAAAATGATGCCCTTTAAGTTTTATTTTCCCTACAAAATTTTTATATTTCGGGAATTACGAGATTTTCAGTTATTTATCTCAAAAGACACCATTTTTGGGTAAACATATGGCGACCGATCTTTTTCCTTCCATAAATTCCTTTGGTAATTTTTTTTTTCGCTTCAAGGGCCCTCCGGAAACTTGCCCCAAATCGGGATTTCTTTTCTTCTATTCTTGATCACTTTCACCACATGATTGGATGTAATCATACACCTTAAACCAAAATTTTTTTTGCTTATTTTTTTCAAATATTTCGGGACACCTCAATCTCTTTTTTTTTGTCATCATTCCCATTTCACAGCTCCCTTGATCGTTAAAAAATACGTTCTCTTTTCCCGGGGCCCCGCCAAAAATTTCCGCGAACGAAACGAAAGTTTTAAACTGTTGTAAAAAACAGCACTGTCGGTGAAAGAAAACGGGCTGCAATTCCCCGCCAAAGTTGGGCCCCTCGAACCATAAAATGCTTTGAAAAAGCTTAAAATTTTTTTTAGAAGTGGAACCCAAAAAACTTTAGCCTTTTTATAACTGACTATCAAAAAAACCTGATAAAAAATTTTCTGTCCGACGAATGACACGTTGGTACTTGAAAGTCAACACCTTTTTAAATAAACAAAGTGTTGAACTGTAGATAAAATCAACATCATAAAAAAGGGTAAAATAAAACCCTTTGTATGGACATCCTACAAACGTAAATTTTCCCGGCAAATTTTGATGTCTTCAATCTCCCCTCCCCATTTTAACAGGTTAATAAATTCCCTTTTCGGAATGTCCTTCCCCGTTATGAATTATCTATTGACTTTTTTCACCCCATCCCCTTTGGGGCTGAAGAAAAAAATTTTGGGAAAAACGTTTAGGTCAGGATTGCGATGCTATAAACAAATCGTTTCTCTGCCATGCGAAAATTTCTAACGATTTAAGAGTAAAAGCGGTATGAAAATAAAAAATCAATAAAAAAAAACGGCCCTCCCCCATTAATGAAGGGGGAGCAAACAAAGGGAAAAAAAAAAGATAACTGGGGGACGCTTTTTCTCCCCCTATTTTTTGGGTTTTTACCCTTGATACCCAATAGGGCTACTAAAGGTGCTAAAGAACTCATGCTTTTTTGCATAGGTAACAAATTTGGGTCGTCCTTTGGAGCGCAAACCCGGGCCCTCCCCTCGGCTCACTGGAAAATGGGTTTGATTCCCGCATAATGGGATGGATCTTTGGCATTTCATTTCCCCAACCCCTTTAAACGTCTCGAATAAAACCCTTGCTAAATGTTTTAGCAGTAAGCGCACCAAATGTCTCCTAGGAAAAGCGCATTAACATTCACAAACAAGTCGTTTAAATCACACCGGTTCAACACAACAGTAAACCTGTTTAATTATTTAAATCTTAGCTTTGCTTTTGGTTTAAAAAATTTCAACATATACGTCATAAAATATGCAAAAAAATCTCGTTATCTGTAGCAACTTTTTTTTTTAAGAGCCTTATTTTTTCGAGGGGTGTTGATTGGTCATAAAGGTTCCCCATAGTCCTCCCATACCTGTTTCCTCCACTCTAAGCCAAACCCCGGGGATTTGACTTTGTTTCAACAATGGCTCGCTAAACCCTTTTGTTAACTCAAGAGAAAGGAAAGGAAGCCCCAAAACTAAAAGTAAATTTTGTTCGGTTTTTATTTAATTTTAAATTTTCACACAATGTTAAAAAAACCCATAGTTTTGTCGTAATTCATGAAAATCTCTATCAAAATGAAACTCGTTACAATTCCCCACGGCTTCTAAAACAGAATGTATGTTTCTCGTCACTGCACGAAGGCGTAATAAAATAGAATTAATTATTTTAGTGGCGTTGCCTAATAAGCTACGGGATCGATTAGAGAAGTTATTTGCGTCACAATTAAAAGCTCTCCACCCTTATCTATCTGGCAATCACTCGAACAACCCTGACGCGACGCACCTGAGCTCCAGAGGTGTTGTATAATGTGCATGTGCGTGTGCACGAGCTACTGGGGGACGTACATCGCTGTGTGGTTCTTGATGTACGTTCACGCACACGCACACGCACACGCACACGCACACACACACGCACACGCACACGCACACGCACACACCATACGCCCATCTTCTTGTCAGTGGTAAGGAAACTTAAGTTTTGTTAAAATTTATCTGCATGCTAGCCTTCACGTTGTGCGCCTTGACCTTGAATTTCTGTTTTTCTACTACCAAGTTTTTTTTTAATTGTGCAGGTCGGGAAGCTGTTTAACGATAAAAATTGACCACGTTCTATGTAACCAATAAGTATGTGTGTCATATTTTTACGCGATTGCGACAATAAAAACGAGTATAAATGGTCTACTTTGCGATGCCCGTGAATAGGCCTATGCTTGTTACGTCTAGCCACAGGCGGCTTGAAATATCCACCACCTTGCCGTAGGACCTGACAGGACCGACATCCACGCGTCGGGAGAGAAGTAAATGGAGCGTCCAATCAGCAATCACACATGGACATAAACATGAACATTACGAGATAACTACACTCTCCCCGAACCGAACTGTGAGCACTGCATCATCGAAATATCTGTTTAGTTTCAGTTAAATTTGTACAAAAATGCCCCGAGACTGTCTTTAGTTCTGTACTGGGCGATTACATACACCAGATGGTGTGCAAAGCGTTATACAATGGACCCATAAACACTAATGCGGGAGGGCATGGAGCTAACATAAACAGTTTACAGAAGTTAATACTATTGAGATTCGAGTTTAAAAATATTTCTTTTATTCGCGCCCATCACATTCGTGTACGTCATGTGTATCTTGTACTCGATCGCGTCATTGCCCGGGTATTTTTATACTACTGCATGAGGTTGCTCGGAGAGTGTAAGCTAGATCTGAGCCCGTAGGATTTATACAGCAGTGGCGGGAGGAGCGTGTCCCGAACCCTGTTCCCGACGCCACTGGATTGTACGGATGTGTACACCCCAAAATGTAGGCATACGTTTTATTTTGTTCAACAAACACAACCCAAACTAATTTGTATTTAGTTTTTGGTCTTTTTTGTGCAAACGACTATTTTATTAAATTTTTAAAAATATAGCTGGTAGATTCTCCTAAACAACGTGAGGGTTGCAACGGATTGGGGGCTGCTTTTGGATGTATTTATTTCACTAATAATGAGGGACAATTCAATGTATTTATTAAGTTCAGTTTTGAGGTCTTACACTTGGTTACAGAACATTTAGGACAACAACAATCACCACATAAAATACAAAAAAAGTTTACAAAAGAGCAAATACCACATTTTAATATATTGGCAATATAACCATAGGCCAATTTCGGATGTGGATGTGTAATTTTTTCAATATGTTAACTGGTATTATTAATAAGTCCACATACGTTACTGAAACATACAAATCATCACGGTATTACTTCATAAATGGTTAATGCACAGTATAAAACACATGGTACATGGGTATAGTAGCGCGTACTTTATTTATAGACACGAAGTATAATATCAACAAACAACAACAGCAAACACTAACATTTCGCAACAAGTCGCCAAGCAAAGTACGACTGAAATAACGCTCTCTGATTGGCTTAGAGCACGCGCCAACCTCCAGCCGGCCTTGGCGGGAAACTTGTTGACTTAAACATTAATTTATTCGAAATTGCCCGACGATAATAAAATAATTATGCTCTGGGTATGCGCGACACGATTCTAATGATCTCGCTCTCATGTTTACGTTAGGGTGCGTTCTGCGCATGCCCGAACTAACATTAATAACTCTTCAACACCTGTAATTAGAGGCACACATTGTTTGGTAGCTCACGTACTCTAGCACTGAGCCACACATCGGTTGGTATAAGTCAGTATCTGCAGGACCCGGCTTTAATTCTTGGTTCGGGCTATGGTGTGTAAACGGTGACAGCCGACCGAGTTACGAAACATATTAATACATATTGAATGATAATGTTATCCACTGAAGAGCAATCCTTGAGACCGAGTTAAAACACAAAATAATATAAATTACAATAACTAGGCTGCCGACAGTCGAGAGTTCTTGACTATGATTCGGGAGGTCCCGGGTTCAAATCCCGTCCAGACCGATCCTGACTGAAGTTTTTTTCCGCAGTTTTCCTCAGTCGTTAATGCGAATGCAAGAGATTGAGTCCTCTTAAATAGTCCTCGGACATCCCTTCACCCCCTTTTTTTGCACCCTGGACAGGCTTCCCACAAAAAAATATAATTAAATAATAACTAGGCTTAAAAATATGTGCTTGCATGTAAAAAACTGCTATAAATAAATAGTTTTGACCGGTGAATGTATAATATTATGTTTGTAGTACCTGTCTGGTTTTGGCAGCGAGTTTACTTCCGAGGACCCTCGCTGTCCAGGGTCCCTGCCCAAGGGTCAGAACAACCCCCAGAAGTGTCCCTACGGTCTGTACGCGGAGCAGCTGTCGGGGTCCGCCTTCACAGGTGAGTATGGTTCTGGTTCACCCCCCCGCCCCCCTAAACTCCCTAGGACTGCACGGTGCACGGGGCGAAACAACAAGCACGAGTGAGCGAAGCAGATCGGGAAACAAAAGTAAATAATTTAAGGCTATTCCAGAGCACTCTTACCGATATTTTGAAAGTCAACGGAAAATGGCTAAAAGTTGGTTGGATGAAAGATGAACTTGAATAAAAAAGGGAAAAAATAACTTTTTTTTGGACGAGACAAAAGCTCTATTTTGGCCAACATATGCAAATTTTGGGTCATTACGGAAATAAATGTTTTAGATGCAATATTTAATTTTTAGCTATGATTTTTTTTATTGCTTCAACACACCTTTGTCTCTGGACTGAGTACAAGGGAAACTAATTTTATGAAATAACTTTTGATGAACGATTTTTTTCGTGTTCCGGTTCAAAACTCTTTTTTGTACCATGTGACAAAAAAATCGTACATCGAACATTATTTCAGAAAATTCTTTTCCCTTATACTCAGTCCAGAGACAAAGGTGTGTTGAAGCAATAAAAAAAAATCATAGCTAAAAATTAAATATTGCATCCAAAACATTCATTTCCGTAATGATCCAAAATTTGCATATAATGGCCAAAATAGATTTGTCCCGTCCAAAAAAAAAGTTATTTTTTCATCCAACCAACTTTTAGCCATTTTCCGTTGACTTTCAAAATATCGGTAAGAGTGCTCTGAAATAGCCTTAGCGTGCGTTGATTAGCAGCGCCGGATTTCTATTCAGTAGGTCTAATGTTGGAGGTGCCGGGTACAAACATTTGGGCCTCACCTTCAGGGTCACCAAAATCATTCTGCATCATCCTTTTTGTTAAAGGGCAATGGTTACAAAAAATGCATGCATCGGATGTCATGTTCGGTTTTTAAAGCGAGATGTAACTCACGCACATACGAACGGACGGATAGAAAAGCGATTCTCTCTCTCTCTCTCTCTCTCTCTGGTGTGAGGAGGAGAGCTGGAGTAAGTCCAAGATCTGTCAGGAGTTAGGACTCAATCCCAGCACTCGCCGTTTGACTGAGGATAACCTTGGAAAATGCCCTATTAATGATTGCCTGCGGATGTTATCTAATCGGCGACCTCCCACATTAGTGTAACACAGGATGCGTACATTTTCCTCGGAAGAAGAAGACATCGAGAAATATGTTTTTTATTTAATTGGATGAGCGTAGCGAGCGAAGCGAAAACTTCAATTTCACTGACCCCTCAAAAAATTTAGCTCCAATGTTTTTTTGTTTGTTTTTTTTTTTTGTTTGTTTTTTGTCTGTTTGTTCGCACGATTCCGGGCAAACGGCATAAGCGATCTTGATGAAAATTTGACAGGACCTTCGAAATCTCTGAACTTAGACGTGCCACGTTTTTGGGTACAATCGAAGAAATATTTCTCATGAATATCGCACTTTTACGATTTTTTTTTCGATTTTTAGTGCGATATTTTCGTGACATTTGGGCCGATTCTGACCAAACGGGTGGGGCTACAAAGTTCATATTTTACATGGACATTAAGGTTATGGTGATGTAGTACCTTGTGAAAAAAAAAGTTGAAAAAGGTAACCAGAACCCATAAAATAAACGTACTTTTACGATTTTTTTTCGATTTTTAGTGCGATATTTTCGTGACATTTGGGCCGATTCTGACCAAACGGGTGGGGCAACAACGTTCATATTTCACATGGGCATTAAGGTTATGGTGATGTAGTACATTTTGAAAGAAAAAGTTGAAAAAGTTAACCAGAATCCATAGAATAAAGGTTTTGATATGAGTTTTTTTTAGTTTATATATAACCATTAACAAGTAACATTTGAAACTCGACAACAATCACCTACAATGCATTCACAAAGCTCTTGCAAAGGAAAAGTGGTCCCACTCAAACTAAAAACTTACAAAAACGCTCATCCATCAACGCGGCGGGACTTTAGCGTTTTCCTAGTTTACATAACACATTTGTTTAGTTGCTTGATGAGTATCTCTTGACTCTATCGCATTTCCCCGGCATTCGACGCAAGAAAGAGTTTGTCGAAGCCGCAACCTTCCGAATTAGAGTGGAGAATAATGACAAGTCTAACAAAAAGTCGCTGTTAACATAATAAATATTAGCTCAAAGAGAAATTAAAAGAGCTGCCTCAACTGGGGATTGACACGGGAGCTCCCGCCAGGACAAATTTTCAAATATTATTAGGACGTTTGTACATTTTAATTTACAATAACATAATTTAAAGCGTATGTGTCCTATTAGCTTATCGTTATTTAGAAACACATAATATGTAATAAATTGTAAATTCACTAACAGGCAATCAATAATATTACGTAAAATAAGAGCAAATTCCTGTAAGTGTGCGCCTAAGGAACCTTTTTTTATTTATCTAACTTGCCATCATAAGAGCGTCATTGTAAGTTCCATGAAACTATTTTAAAATATAATTTAATACATAGCGATAGAGGTAGTTCATGCGTATAACGTGCGTATAACTCGGGTGTGGTACCACGGCTGAAGGGTAGGCCTATACCTGAAGAGGGTACCATGAAGTCCTACTAGGAAAACGCTAAAGTCCCGCCGCGTTGATGGATGAGCTTTTTAAAGTTTTAAGTTTGCTTGGGATATCTTTACTTTTGCAAGTGCTTTGTTTTGCTGCCTACGCATTGTAGGTGAATGTTGTCAAGTTTCTTTTGTTTCTTGTCAATTGGTATTATTAACCGTAAAAAACTTATATTAAAAGCTTTATTTCTATGGATTCTGGCTAACTTTTTCAACTTTTTCTTTCAAATGTACTACATCACCATAACCTTAATGTCCATGTATAATATGAACGTTGAAACCCCACCCGTTTGGTCAGAATTGGCCCAAATGGCACGAAAATATCGTACAAAAAAAAAATCTTATATTAAAAGCTTTATTTCTATAGATTCTGGCTAACTTTTTCAACTTTTTCTTTCAAAATGTACTACATCACCATAACCTTAATGTCCATGTATTATATGAACGTTTTAGCTTCACCCGTTTGGTCAGAATTGGCCCAAATGGCACGAAAATATCGCCCAAAAATCGAAAAAAATCGTAAAAGTACGATATTCATGAGAAATATTTCTTCGATTGTACCCAAAAACGTGGCAAGTCTAAGTTCAGAGATTTCGAAGGTCCTGTCAAATTTTCATCCAGATCGCATATGCCGTTTGCCCGGTAGAGAGCGAACAAACAGACAGAAAAAAAAAAAAAAAAACAAAAAAAATAAAAAAAAAAAACAAAAAAAAAAAACACCCGAGTAAATTTTTTGGGGGGTCGGTGAAATTGAGTCTTCGCTTCGCTCATCCAATAAGCAGGGTTGTCACTTTTAAAATATAAATAAGACTCTCTCCCGCTCTTTCACTTGTAGACTAATGTGTCAAACGATATTATGAAATTCATAAAATATCTTTTGGACCAATTCCACATGGGCCCATATCCCACCTACGACCTAATGCCTATTCTTTATACTGATCTCCAAACTTTTACCATACATCAACATACCTCACCTCTCACCTTAGATTGTACACCCGGCATCTACAATACCCAGCCCTTGATTTACTTCTGACGCCGGGTGTATCTGTGTTGCAGATCGGTAAGTCATTGTTGTCCATATAGATCGTAGTCCCGTTTTAGAAGTGGGGTTACTATGTCAGGGTTCCACTCTTTGAATATGATGATAGTAGTTGGGTAGTTGGGTGAGGGGGGGGGGGCTCGTCAGCAACACCTTTGTATGATACGCGGTAATGTATTGATTGTAAAATCAATTATTACAATACCATTTTGTAAAATACATCACCTATCGGAAAGTCACACGTATGCGGCGTGGTCCGACCTTGTCAAGGATATCGACTCAGTAGTCGAGGTTCGAGCCCCGTGACCTAGACCTCCGTGCAAGACCTTGTCCGTCATTGATGGGTGCAACGCTCTAGAGTCTAGACCTCGCAGCAAACATAACATGCATTATCCCATGAGAGGACGATCAATGCTGTATGCACATTTCTGTTATCTCTTTTGAACGATTACGAAAGCACAAACGCCTTTCAATCATCAACTGTCACGATGATCCATTTGTTGGTCACCCCAAGCAAGCGCGTAGGAACGTTTTGAAAGATGGGGACCCCCTCCCCAACAAACCCCTCACCAACAAACCCATAAGCAGATTTTGTGGGCGGTAGCACTAGCTGGGGTTTTGGCACCATACCAGTTATATCATCATGTTTTAACTGAACTCGGACTCTGTAAACGATGTTTTACTGCAACTATCTGCGATCTAAAAACTCAAAAAATGAACGTGAAGTGGCCCATTTTAGTAAATTTCAATCTAATTTTTGATGTAATGACGAAGCATACAGGTATAACCATATTCGTTTTAACAAGGTGACTAACGAATTGTATAAGTAGAGTAAGTGCACATTTACTACGAAAATTCTGGGATTAATAACTCACGTTAGTTTTGCCCCCCCCCCCCCCCCCCGGTTCCTACGCCACTGACCCGAAGAAAGAACCTGTGTGGGTTTTCTGGTTAAACTATAGTTAATCGAACGGAAAGCTTATTGACCCGGAACGAAATAGAACAAGAACACACACTTAAAAACAATAATTACCATTAGTTAATTGTTTTTAAGTGTGTTCTTGTTCTATAGTTAATCTCTTTTAGAAACTAAACTAATCATTTTATTAAGAAGTTTCAGCGAACTTTTTTACGGTTCTTATGCCTACGGCGTCATACACTATTATTTGAGACTTTCTTCATTCCACCAAACGACATAGAGTACGTCAACGATACCATAAAACACTTCGTTATGGAGTACGTGAATCTTATTTTCATTATGTTTAGCCATAGCGTTCTTACTTCTTAGAATATGACTAAAAACTGGAAGTTTCGCGTTTAGTTCAAGACTCGGAGATTTTGCCCTGAATAAAAAATTATGTTTTTGTTTTAACAACCCTACTAAATTTTGATGACATGTCCGGTCAAGACCAAAGAACAAGTCGAGTCATGTCAGCAAGTCAAGTCAAGTCAAGTCAAGTCAAGTCTCGAGGGAACTTCATCAAACAATCTCACCTGAGATTTCAACGACTTCTTGGCACGCCACACACACAGACAACACAACTAGGACTCCTAAATGATTAATGTCACCGACGAGGCATCGTTTATCGCTCTCCATTGCGACCAAGTAGGATCGTACGACTGAATTATACATTACACTCAGCCTGTCGGAAATTTATTATTCAGTGTAGAATTGATTTGCCGTAACAAGTAGAGTAGGACATTCAAAGCCAAGCTACCGATCTACTTCAGCTAACCGATTGTATTATTTTAAAATTTTGTGTGTTATGTATGATGTCAAAATCGTGTTAAGTAATCAGTTTAAATATTAATTGTTTGTGTGCGTAATAAAAAAAAAGTGTGAAATCAGCGAAGTTTTCTATACCAACTACTGCTGAGCGAAGCGAAGATTACATTCCACTACACTGGAGAAAACAATCCGGAATGTTTTTCTTTCTTTCTTTTTTTTCCTGTTTGAATTTTTGTGTGTTTGTTAACACGATTTCGGCTAAACCGATACTCCAATTTTGATGACATTTTCTGGAGGCCTTCGAAATCTCTGAACTTAGAACTGTTTCATTTTTGACCGCAATCAAAAATTATTTCTCATGAAAATCGCAATTTTACGATTTTTTCCCGTTTTTTAAAAACCTTTCTTCGACTTGTAACACCTACATACCGATTGTAATGATTTTTCACAGAACCTTAATCTTATGAATTAATATATTCGTGTGAAATTTGAGCGCAATCAAAAAATGATTTCTTATGAAAATCGCAATTTTACACTTTTTTCGTTCATCGAAAAATTATTTCTCATGAAAATCGCGATTTTACTATTTTTTCCGTTAAAAAAAAATTCTTTGACTTGTAACACCTACAAGCTTTTTCCGATTGTAATGATTTTTTCACAGAACAACAGAAAATCTGCATAACACATGGCAGCTCAATGCACCAACGCTCATCCAACAACGCGCCTGAAAAAGCGTTTGCAAAGCTTCCTAGTTTTATCATTGAGCATACTACTTTATTACTCAGTAACTCGATGACAATACGTTTCTAAAGCTTGAAGCGCAAGACTCTGATTCGGGAGGTTCCGGGTTCGAATCCGTCGAACCTGACTGAAGTTTTTCCCGAGGTTTTCTGCAGTCGTTAATGCGGGATTGCATCCCTTACATGGTTCCAACTCCAATATACCTAGTTAGACACCTAAAGAGGGGGATGCATTGCACTCTGGGCAGGATTACACACGAAAATAATTTGTTTAAGATTATTAGAAAATATCATGACTATTTACGTACGCTTACGTACGCTTAACTTTAGTTTTAAAAAAGTAGAACGATTGCTTCCAAAGTGGGCGACTGCTATTCGACCAGGCACGAAGCTCCAGTTAGCCGAATGGCACCCCTCCCCCCCCCCCCCCCACACTTACGCAACCCCATAACCTCGCTTTTAACTCCCAAATGTCACGACCGCCGAATACTCGGGAGTGTTGTCATTTTACCCCAGGTTATATTTAGACCCCCCCCTACTCTCACCCCACCACCCCCAACCCCCACCCGACGGGATCATTAGCCGTTAGATGGTATTGATCTTGGAGAATGCAAAAAGCGAGGGTAGGGATTACTGCAATTAAAGAATGCATGCTACCGAAGAAAATGTTATAGGAGGCTGACACCATAGGAGTCAGCCTTTAAATAACGGGGTAGGCCCTACTTATAATAACGATCGCAATAATTAGAAGGTAAACGGGGTTGCAACCATGTTAACCACGATATGCAGTTGATATTATGACATTTTAAAACGATTGGTTGCGAGTGAGACGATGAAATGAAGCATGGTGACGTATGTCACACACGGCTAATAGGGTTGAGATCATGCTGCCTAGACCCAGCCACAGGTGACTCGACATACACAGCAACAGGCTTATAGCACGTTGTCTGGCGAGGGGGAGGGGGTGAGCCGAGACGAACAATCGAACCCTTCTATTATTAGACTACGTGCGTTGGGGGATGAGCATGCATGCGTTCAAGTTATCACGACTTTCTATAGTTGTGTTTGAAATAATATTGTTTCTCCTGTAGTGTGGGCTAGGTATGACGATACAAGATGAAGCTGACTGGTCAAATATCGTGGGGGTCGCACCCGCACTCTTGCCAATAATTTGAAGACGGTGCTGCTTACAAAGACAAAGTATATTTATTTATTTATTTATTTATTTATTCAAGTCAACACAAATACAGCCATAGGCCATTTTACATTGTGCATTGTAAACATAATAACATTACTAACTAACTTATACTAACTTAAACTAATCATGATAACAGAGGAAGTACGAATAGAAATACATGAATACATGAATACATGACTAATGGATGATACGTAATAGTAAAAACAGAAGGAAAGAAAGAATAAAAAAATTAATTAATTAAAATTGAAAAATTAAATTGAAAAATTAACTAAGCATGGCTATTAAGGGGTTTTACGCTAGTTATGAATTCGCGGTGGTTCGCAAAAATGTCTAGGGTGGGTGTAGCAAGTGAATTGTAGGTGAAAGGTAGCCGGTAGAAGAGGGAGCGTTTGATGATTTCAAGGCGAGGAATAGGTAAATGAAATAGTTGAGTCGATCTGGTTAGGCGGGATGGTACATGTAGGGAGAAAAAATTGATTAGTGGAGGTCGAAGATTACCATTAACGATTTTATGAAAAAACTTCAAATCGGCCAGAGAACGACGACTGGTTAAGGAGCATAAATTGAGAGAAGACATAATTTCAGGTTTTGAAGTGTTCTGAAAGTTTGTAACTCGATGTTTAACAATTGAAAGAAAAAAGACATAACACGATCCAACTTCTTCAGATTTGACACTGCAGACATAGCCCAAATTACAGAACCATATTCAACGACGGGTAGCACACATGCAGTGAAGTAGGTTCGGAGGGCCATGACGTCACGAATTTCGGTGAAAACGGTACATCATTCCAAGAAGACGCATGGCCCTGGAGGTGACTGTATCAATATGATCTACGAACAGTAGTTTCCCATCCACAGTCACTCCCAGGTCACGCTGCCTCTCAACACGCTGAATCGCTTTACCACCCAATTGATAGCCATGGAGAAGGGGACACGACGGAGAGTTCTAGACAGTATTGAACATTTCCTGGGGTTCGGTTTCATTTCCCAGTCGGTCCACCAGCGGTAAAACAAGTCAAGTCCGCGTTGAAGCATGATTACACTAGGGAAACGCCAAAGTCGTTGTTAGACGAGTGAGTGAGCCATGTGTTGAGTACCCGGTAACATTTCTTTTCTTCCCCTTACCTTAGGCCTCCCTAGCCTATCATAGGCTACAGTGGCGCATTTTGGCCTAAAAAATGCAAAATGTTCCCGGGTACTCACCACATGACTCGCTCACTCGTCTAACTACGACTTTGGCGTTTCCCTATCTAGTTGGCTAAAGCGCCCTTTTAGCCTAAATGTGGGAGACGTGGGTTCAATCCCCTGGTCGGGAAAGATTTTGTAATTTCTAGATTGTATTTCAAAATAATTAAACATGTTTTGAAATGCATATAACGCAGTGTAGTCCATCATCTGTGGCAATAGGGCCTACTATGGTAAACATAGCCAATACGAAATACGTGAAAATATTGCAAGGTTTACTCAATCTTACGAGCGGAATTTGGGGTACCTTGACGTCCAACATTCGACTGACCTTGCATGGCACGGCATTTCACGGCCAGGCGAAAAACAACAAAAATATCTTTTCAAAATCTAAAACATTGTCGTTAAAAAAATTTCTAAACATTGGAAGTCTATTTTTCAGTTTATCATTTCTTGTCGGTTTAAATCGCAATGAATCTTGCTGATTTTGTTAGCAGTTCTCAATAACTCGTGCCGGATGTCTGTTTAAAATTTCAGCGCAATCTCTTCAGCGATTCGGCTGATTTTCAACGTACACACACACACACACACCACGCACGCACGCAGAAAAACCATAAGGGCCGTTTAAGTCGAATGGAAATCACTACGTTCGCTACGCTCACTCGTTCAATCACTAACATCCCGAATGCGTTTCATGAGTTTGCAATCGTCAGCATACAACAGGAAGTCGCAAATCCAGGAGTCACGGAGTCTTGCATATCATCCATGAAGAGTGTGAAGAGAAGGGGCCCAAGGACACTTCCTTGGGGACCCAGAGGTCACACTGACCCAACCGGATTCGACCCCAGAGATGACGACGCGTTGAAGACGGTTTTTAAGGAAGCTGGCAAGGACAGCAAGGAAATTACCGTGAATTCCGAAGCGATGTTCGATCTTGTGCAATAGATGCCTGTGACTCACCGAATCGAAAGCTTTCGAAAAATCGATGAATGCAACATCGAGTTGCTCTCCGGCTTCCACAGCAGACATTGCTTCTTGTTGTAACATTACTAAGTTGGTCTGACAAAAATTTTACCTGGTAGAAATCCGTGTTGAATTTGCGATAGGTGTGGTAGTGTAAAAGTTAGGAGTCGCTGGTGAATAATTCTCTCACAAATCGTGGACAGAATGGGAATAAGTGAAATAGGTCTATAGTTATTAACCATGTTTTTTGTCACCTGATTTTAATATGGGGACCACGTTTGCCGTTTTCCAACAGTCCGGAAACACACCACATGAAAAAATTTTGTTGAATAAGATGGACAATGGGAAAGCTAGTTGAGGTGCAGTACGTTTGATAATAATTGCACTAATGTTATCAGGGCCAGTAGCACGGTGCGGAGATAGTTTGGTAATGAAATTGCGTATTTCCCTCGCATCGGTTGTAAGACAAGCGAGAGAGAAGGTAGGCCTACACTTCTTTTGTAGGGGAGATGTTATCGGATGGGTAGTAGGCGGGGAAAAATTGCTTGCAAAGTGGTCATTGAAAAGGGCGGGTCTGTGATGTTCGGTTGCAGTGTTATCGTCTGAGTACACTCAGAGGGAATTCTTTCGGATTTCCTACGTGAATTTATTAGTGACCAGAACCTCTTCGAATTAGATGCAGTTTCACTAGTAATTTTGTCAGTGTAGTTTTTGTAGTCATTTCTAGACAACGTCTTCGCAAGTCTCCTAGCATTCTCATACGTGAGGCGTGTGTGCGGACTCAAGGAATCTTTCCAAAGCTTCCAGGGTTGGTTTTTATTATACAACGCATTTTTTTGTGAGGTCACACTTCACTTCATTCTTTAGAATGCAACGCAATGATTCTTCGAGCGACACTCTTGGGTTAAAACTTAAAATCCTCCCACAGTAGGTGTCATGGACTATAGGAGAGACGACACGGACCCAAGGGCGCCCGGAGGGCGGGGCAAGGGGGGCAGTTGCCCCCTCCCTGGCACCGAGCAAGCAGAAGTGATAATTTGTCCTTACTTGATGTGTGGATTTATGATTAAAATTGTAATTTTTAAAATGTGCTAGGAAAGTCGATTCCTTTATACTGATGCACGTTTTCTAGTTTTGAGTATCGACTGCACAAAAATTATATAATTTTGGTATTGTATTCAGCCCACTACTTTTTTCTAAAACCCATCAAACGCCTTCTAGAAAGCCTGATTTTCAAAATTTTCGCCTACTGCGCTATTGTTGGATGGCTCTGCCCCCCAAACCCCCTGTGCCTTCCCAACGAAAGTACAAATTGTAATTCCTCCCCCCCCTGCCAAAATTCCTGCGGGCGCCCATGCACGAGCCCATGCATGGACAGACCCGGTTCGAGTTAGATACCATGAGAACGTTATTAAGGGTGGATTACCAGTAAACAATTAGTAAAGTGTGGTCACTAATTCTGAAATGTGTGTTTGTGTATTGTTGTCAGCTCCGCGGGCGGACAACAAGCGCTCCTGGCTCTATCGCATCAGACCCTCGGCCGTTCACGAGCCCTTCATCCGCATCAAGTCTGACCATCTGACCCACGACTGGGACAAGAACCTTCCCAACCCCAACCAGGTGAGCACTGTTCAAACTTCTAGTTTTCTATTTCCCCCACCATCATTACACTTACATTTTAGACCCTATGCCAATGAGCGAGGCACGGTAGTTCGCAACTAGAAGTTTTCAACTGTCCCACCACAAAAAATTATTTTGCAATTGAGAAAATAAAAAGTCTATAGTAGAGGTAGAGCTACCAAGGCGTCTGAACCCTCGCGCGAGAATCTAAATGAATGAAACAGAATGGGGACCCGCGGGAGACCCGGGTTCAATCCTCGACCGAGGTAGATAGTGTTTCCCGACCAACCAAATCGAGAATCCTATACCGTAACGCAACTGAATTTCCTTTTCTCTGACAGCAACACAATATAATCACACCATTAAAATCACACCACCATTCAAGGTAAGAAAAATTCAGATACATTGCTCGTCCGGTACACGGCCTTCTTTAATCAATGGTCCGGTACTACGGTTTATGCGGTACACGTGACACTGTTTACTAAGAAAATCGCCGAACGAAAGCCGTAACCAGCAATCCAGATTCAGTGTCCTCCAAGAAGATATAGAGAAATGCTCAATATAATATAGGCCCTCTTCCTTCCTTTAAACCCTATATAGTAGCCCGAAGAGGTCCTTATACGAATGATTAATTTATATGCAACCCATCTGCTCTCGTTAGATGCGATGGAAGCCGTTCGACACCCCGCCCTTGTCAGAGACTGTGGACTTTGCTGGCGGTCTGCACACGGTCTGTGGAGCGGGGGACGTCCGGTCCAGGTCCGTCCACGTCTACCTGTGCCACGTCTACCTGTGTAACACCTCCATGGGGCAACAAGTGTTTCTACAACTCTGACGAGACTTCCCCATGGCTAGGTCAATGTGATAGGGTTTAATCTAGCAAATCTTGACTATAACCCTACAGCTTCTATTGTAATGATTTTCACAGAACTTAATTATGATAATATATCTTGTAAATTGAGCGCAATCGAATATTATTTTATGAAAATGCAATTTACGATTTTTTCCTTAAAAATTAGATTCATAAAAAATAAAATAAAGTCAATTTTTTATTTAATTTAATTTATTTAAAATTATCGACTTGTAATAATTTGTCACGAAAAAGAAATCCTCATAACACATGGCAGCTCATGCACATTACGCTCTCCAACAACGCGCGGGACTTAACATTTTCTAGTTTATGATAACCCAGCATTGTATTAATTGTTTATGTAGTATTGTTTAAAAAATATCTGTGTGACTATCTATTGTTTTAGTATAATATAAGTATCTCAAATGTAACAGTTGTTACGAACGGTTTTGTTTATTTTTATGCTTCATAGCAATATTTATAACAAATAAATAGTTAGGAAATGAGTTTTATAAACTATAAAAGTATTTGTTTTTACTTTATTTTTTCTCTTTTAATTTTATTACTTTTACATTTTTACTCTTTGGTATACTTTACTAAAACACATATCTTACAATACCTTAGGAACTGTCTGTTAAACTTGTTTTTGAGGGCACACCTAGATTATCTTTTCCTGTTTCAATTACCATGTAAAGTACTACTACAAATAAATAATAAAATAAATTTGTAGGTGATGACATCTTTGTGCCATGCAGTGTCACCATTGGGTAGTTCCGAGACAAAACCAGTAGCCAGCAGTCTTGACTACTGCGTAAAAATAGGGTATGAACAGAAGATTTGTAACTCCTGATGCGGACTGAAGTCCATCAAGTCAAGTTATCAATGAGTAAAAAATTCCAAGTTTTTTTTTTCAATTAGCCTCTTTGATTCTGGTGCTGTGCGCGGGTGAAATCGTGTCCAGCTTGTGTGGTCCGCGATTCCTATTTAAATTTACCGGTCTATGTTGGTTATTGTTTGCTCGTCTTTGGTGTCGGCGCCAACAGGTTTGGCTTGGTCTGCTTTAAATTTAATTTCCCTCACTGAAAATCATTTATGTGACTTGAGTTTGTAGATATTTTATTCGTTTTATCACAGCTTTCTGGAAAATATTTAGAGGGTAGGAGTTTGGTGGAGGTGCCGGGTCCTTCTAGTAAGGTTTCTGTCTGCTACCTTTCCTTCCACTACTTATTTATTTATTATGATCATTTCCTGCAATCAATCAGTGGAGTACACGTACAAACACATAAGTGTCTGCCAGACTATAAACTAAGAATAAAAAATGAACGGCCGGCTGGCGTTGGCTCTTTAGTACACTATTTGTGGTCGATAGCAGGGTCCTGTGTCAGAGACAATCGGTTTACTTGTTGTTTTGGGTGCGTCAACCCCTAAAAATTTGTTCAGATGGGGTGCGATGGGGGGGGGGGGGGAGACACAATGCTGTATTAAGATTTAGTTAACTGATAACCTTCACAATTTTATAAATTATCGACGAAACCATGTTAAAACCTAAAAAAAAAACACCTTTTTGCAATATTAAAAATCTAAAAATTTCTGGGGATTAAGCCCCAGACCCCCTTTTTTGTACCAGGATACTAACAAAAAAAAAAAAACATAACGATTTTATAGAAAAAAATAAAATCAAGGGTTTTTTCACTTTTAAAAGAAATTTTTTTCTAAAAAAATAAGTGATATTTCGACTTTTTTACATAAAGCATTTATTTTTAACAATGTTCGAAAACGATTCTCTAAAGTAGTCAAAATAACCCTTTTTCATTTTATACAAATATTTTTTAAAACAGTAAAAGCCCAAAATGATTGTATTTATAATGGGATTTAGTGGGCCTATGTTTTGGTTCAAATAACGCTCCCCAAAAAATAAAGGGGGTAGTTATCCACTGCATAAAAACTTCTTATTCTTAAACTCATTTTTTTTTTTTTTTTTTTTTTGGACCACTTTAAATATTGTTTTCTCTCGCCCCTAGTTTTTCTAGTTTCATCCATGTTATTTAACCACGCTCCCTATCGCTAATTTCCCAGTTCCCCAGAAAGGAGCTTGGACATCACAACTGATTGGGTAAATACAGTCCCCCCGAATGAGATCTGCGCACCCAGGAAAGTCCGGAAGTATTTTTCGTAAACCTGCCAGCTATTTTAAAAATACTTAAAAAAGGGGCCCCAAAATGCCCACTTGACGGACAGTATGGGAATTTTTACAAACACCAAATTAGTTTTTAAGAAAAAAAAAAATGTAAGCATAATTTTTTTATTTGATAACCTTTTTTAAAGAATGGACAAAATTTTTAAAAAAATATTGGGAATAGAATCAAGTAAAAAAAAATTTTAAAATAATAGACAATTTAAAAAAAATTGAAAGAGAAGAAAAAGAAAAAAAAAGAGAAAATGAAAGATAAAGATAAAGATTAAACCAGAGAGAGAAGAAGAAAAGAGAGAGGGGAGAGAGAAGAGAGATCAGGGTAGACCCCAATGAGGGGGGATTGTTCCAGCAAGGGGGTGCGATTCTCAGTGGACGGCGACGGCCCTGCCGAGGCTACATCCCCGAAGTGTTTGACGGACACTTTCCCGCGCCGTACCTGGGCCGTAGGTGAGGATTGCTTGTTTTTATGCACTTACAATGCGGGGTGCCATCTTTAAAAAAAAAAATTGCATTTTTCAAATTTGGCTATCCTTTCATAAAAGGGTTACCTATAAAAGTTTTATTTTTTAAATATTATTAATTTTGCCACCCGGGAAGTTAAAATTCGATTTTAATGAAGGCAAAAAAGTGCAACTTCCATAATATTCATACGATAACAAAAATAGTCAGACTGTTGAAATTCATTGTATAAAATAATTTGTTTGGTGGGGGGCCCGGGGCCAGTAAAGTATTTGTCTGTCGGCCTGCTGTCCTTCGTGCCATATTTAATATTTATTTGGTATTTTTCCATAAGAATTTTAAAACAAACTCAAATTAAAATAAATCAAAATTGAGCCCATTTGCAAATAAAAGTTTGGGAAAGGGGGTGGCCCCACCACATTTTCTCCCCCCGGTTAAAAAAAGATTTTCTTTTTCAATCTTTTTTTATGTTCGTTCCCTTGTGATTTTCACCAGTTTTTTTTCGCTATAATTTTCTTTTCAAATCCCTTGCTGCCCTTTTAAATCTCCTGGGGCCTCCCTCTTTACATTGTACACAAACACATGCCTACAATGTTTATGTCTGGAAGACAACAAGTTGAAGGGTCTTCTTTCAAAGAATTCCTGTAGGTATACTCTGTTTCTATGTTGGGGGCAGACTGTTCCATATTATGGCGAGATGTTTCATGAATATAGGAATTTTACCATTTTGTGGTATTGATTAAAAAATACATTTAATTTTAATTATTAGCATTAACAGATAATACTACATTATTTATAACCCTTATATCCATAAACATTTATTTAACTTCACACTATTCACAGAAAACCTAAAATAAAACTGGGACTAACCAAAATCATGCAGTTGTTTTTCTTTTTCCTTAACATTGACATCAGATTGATGTACCAACATTGAACATATGTAGTTTGACAAATGGTACAAAATATAAACAAATTTCCACAAATTATGTGTGCATATAGTTATTACTTATGGCGTTTACCACTGGCATGCACTTGGCGAGCGCAAGATTGTTGATTGTGTGATTGTTGTCAACCTCAACTTGAAAAACATTACAAAACTGAACAAAATTAACGAAAAGACAAAGTGGCGATTCGGTGCGCGCTAGGGCGGCCAACGGAAAACACCATTAATTTATAATATCACACAGAAACGTCAATTTGAACCTTGCTTAATTTTTTGGCGCTTTTCTTTGATAACTAGGTGCCAACGGTCTGGCCAACCCCCGAGACTTCCTAACGCCTGTCGCGTGGTACGAAGACCGTTCCGTCAAGAACTTCCAGGTTATATCCAAGTTCCAAGGGCATCTCTTCCAGGCGATCCAAGACCACAGCCCATTCGACGTCGTTGCCTGGCACGGAAACTACGTGCCCTACAAGTACGACCTTGCTCTCTTCATGGTGATCAACGCAGTGCAGTTTGACCACTGTGTAAGTACCTACTTGTCCACTTCCATGTTCTGTGCAATCTGCAAACATTGAGATTGTAATAAGATCAGTTGCAGTACTGGTAGAAGCATGCAAATTGCATTATATGTCGAGCAAAATATGCATAATATATGGTTACCATTATTATTATATTTAACTCCCTATTGCCCTCAAACCAATATCTTAAAAGTCTTACAACGATCAATGTAAAGTTGAAATAAAGAGGAACTTGAATATAAAAGCCATTTCTCTTCTTTGTTGTTTGAGTGGGACATAGCCTCCGACTATAGCTATCGATCAACTTAGTAGCCCTACAAGCCAAAATTATTTATCCATATACTTTGGTGGACGACAACGATGTATTGAAACTTTAAAAACAAAAAAGAGTTGCTTGAGTTTTAATTTCCCCCCTAGCTCATTGTGGGCTATCCAAAATTCCAAAATTGGCGCTGAGGAAGGTAAATGTCTCACTGCAAATTAAACATACTCAAGTTCCTCTTTCATTCAGCCATCTTTCTTTGAGTTTTAAGCTATCAGTTCAACGACGATACATAAGTCTTTATGCAAAAAAAGAAATTAGAATTCCTAACTGGACCGGGGATTGAAGCCGGGTCTCCTGCTTGCCGGGCAGATGCTTTAACAAATTCACACTTAGTTAGATTTTTTAACTTCTGGATTGTCTTAAATATTATTACCAATTCTCCACATACGGGAGAGTTTCCAGACTATGTAAATCAAGAATTAAGATGATACAATACATTCCTAGAAGGAAAAATTAAGACAGTAAAAAATAAAACTACACACCAATAATCTTGAAACAAAATTTCCAAACACTGAAAATATCTATTCTTTAAACCCTTTTACACTAGCTTTTCAGGCTTTACTGAAATAAGCATAGGGGTACTTAAATTATTGCAAAATTTGTTTGAGGCTGGATAGTGGATATACCAATCAAATCGATCCTGAATTACTAGATACTTTTAGACACCAGCTATAGTATAGTATGCATGCATTTCATACGCTACAGTATGTACCAACCCAATTTATTTGTGATCCACGGATGGCTGACGAAAACTTGGATTGCAGTTACTTCCACCTTAACCAGAGAGTAGTCGCGCCCCTGTTTGTAACGTTAGTAGTCGCGCGCGGTCCTTTAGACCGCATTATTTATTATGGGCTAATAACGTTAGGATGACGTTTTGATTACCAATATAAGATAATTTATCATATATGTGACAGCATACATGGTTATATTAATCAATTATCAATCAATAGTCAATAAATAATCAATAAATAATCAATCAAACACAGAATGTTGCAAACCTACAAAAAGGTATAAAAATATGTTTTGAAACACCCTGTAGTTCGAATTATTAGTAAACCAAGACAGTAATATTATGCCAACACTGTATGTTGAAGAATAATCAACCTACAATAACAAAATACATGTCTCATAATAGTGATTGAGTATGCATATTTTTGCCTCCCTTAGTAGTCGCGCAGCGGTCGAAAAGACCAAGCAACCGAAAAGGACCTCTTATCTTAGTTGAAGTTCTGCAGAACACTGAATCGCGTATTGCACACTGGCTTCAGAAATCTATTTGGGGAAGGTAGGCGGAACTAGACAAGCCATGCATGCGCGCTGCACAAATACCAACTGTTGAAAAAAAAAGTCGGTCTAAAAGACCACACGCGACTACTCTCGGGTTAAAATTGCATATTGACTGTAAGATTTATTAAAAACAGTAACACACAAAAATCCATAATATGCAGTGGCGTATCCAAGGGGGGGGGGAGAGGGGGGACAAAACCCCCCCTTTTGAAAAAAAAAGTGTAAAGGAGAAAATAAAATAACTACAAATTACCATCTGACTAAAAGAGGATTTTAGTAGATACAAAGTTGGTTATTTTGATGCTTTAAAACGCACAGATTTTCACCAAAATGACCTTGAAAGTGAAAACTTTTAGATTAAAAACAGGATTTTTGTAGATAAAAAGTTCATCATTGTGATGATTTAAAACGCACAGATTTTCACCAAAATGACCTTGAAGAAGAAATTTTTTCCGGGGGGCAAGCCCCCCGGACCCCCCACTTAGCCTTCGGCACATCTATGAAAAAATGATAACCCCCCCCTTTATGAATTCCTGGATACGCCACTGATAATATGTACAAAGTTTCTGCTTTGTAAAAGGAAGAGTTAATTCACATTGGTTTTGACTTTGAGACTATTCTTGATATTTCCAACAGGACCCGTCAATCTTTACAGTTCTGACCTGCCCATCCAACAAACCAGGGACGGCAATCGCCGACTTTGTGATCTTCCCGCCACGATGGTCTGTCCAGGAACATACGTTCCGCCCCCCATACTATCACAGTGAGTTATCTATTGTGATATCTTACTATCCTTTCATATTGCTACCTACGGCACATACTAGTTTTTTAGGCTCATTGTTCAAGGTTACAGGAGTCAAGTTATTTCCTGTGCTTGCTTATCTTGTAAAATCCAGAAATCAAATATCCAGCCAAGCCCCAGGGAACCACCAGTAATGGAATGTTGATTCATTCATGTCTGGGTTATTATTGGTGGGTTTTAAATTTGAATATCTGAAAATATAAAGAAATTATTCAATTAAAGATAAAATAAATAATACCTAATTTAGTAAGAAGACAGCTTGCAGACTGAGATGTTAGAAACATGAGATGAGATAAGATAAGATAATTTATTCACCATGGATTGATTTGTACATAATACAAATATTATAGGTTTCGTCAGGAAAGATAGAAAATAGTAATACAATGTAAATACACAGTAGACACACACATACACACGATATATACAATAGTAGGCCTAATACAAGTAGGCCTTCAAAATGAGTAAAAATATGTAGATAAGTTACAATGGTTACAATCCGGAGAAAAAAAGTCCGTGTGTTATTATATGTTTAATAATGGATATTGTTTTATTATGTCCGTTTCCCAGGGAATTGCATGAGCGAGTTTATGGGCCTAATTCACGGCAGCTACGAGGCCAAGGAAGACAGTTTCCTGCCGGGTGGGGCGTCCCTACACTCGATCATGACCCCACACGGACCGGACGCACAGTGCTTTGAAGGTGCGTCCCATGCACCACTCAAACCAACCAGAGTCGCAGACAACACACAGGTAAGAGGTATCTATGTCGTATCTACAAGTTACCAAGATTAAATTAGGAATTAATAATTATGATAGATTTTCATCTCAAATGTAATTTTATGCAGACTGTGTTTCCTTTTCTACATTAGTACTTATTAGTAGTTAACAAGATTTATAGTGCCAGCTATTGCAATAAATGTGTATCACTAGCAGCCTGAACTAGATTTGTACTTTGCTCTAGTACCGCTTAGGCAACACGTAGGGCCACTGGTAGAGCTTGAAGTTTGTGTTTGACTTAGTATTTGTAGTAATTTTACTATTATATACGAAAATCTGGCCAACAGTTTTGAATTCAGCAGTCCACACTGTGGTGCAGAGCGAGCCTAGAATGTAAAAATTTAGTTGAACTAAATTAAATACTTGCTCTGAATTATATCGTCTCATTCCTGAAAAGAAAAAGTGTTTTTTTTATTGACAACAATATGTAGGTATTGTACACCTATTTTTAAACAAGTAGATATGTTCACTGTACAGTTAACTTTAGTACATAATGTACCAGTGCAAAATTAAGTAGGCCTATATAATAATTTACACAAGGAGTCCAACATATATTAAAATTGTTAGAGACTCGTCATAATGTACCTAACTACAACCAAGGATTCTAATCCACCTTATCAGACAAATATGTAACCAAGTTTAGCCTTTTCCAAACTAATTGTAACAAAATATCTAAATATGTTCCCAACATAAGAGTAGGAGGGCGCATTAAGGGGGGTACGGGAACTACAAACAAGACCACCCACTTACAGTTTCTTGTTGTTCTTGCAGGCCTTCATGTTTGAGACTAGCCTCAGTCTGGCCGTCACAAAATGGGGCGAAGAGACTTGCCAGAAACTCGATGCCTCGTACTACAAGTGCTGGCAATCTCTCAAGAAACATTTTGATCAAAACTGGAAGTCCGAAAATTGAAATATCTATGGATGCCAATCTATTACGTACTCTTTTCCATGAATAATGTTGGCTATAAGAAAATGCATACTTTGGTACAGTTATATTAGTACAAAGTGAATTTAAGCTCAGAAAATAAAGGCCACACATAAATTAATCTCCGATCTGCAATACAAAAACTTGCACATGACAAACAATACAATATAGCCTACTATTGTAGGCCTACTACTTTTTTCACTTCTCTTTACTAGGGGTGGGCAATGCCAATATATGTCATTAAATTATGGATATCACCCAAAATCAAAATTTTATTGTTTGTGCCAAAAAATAACGACACAAGTCCAAATTGAAATAACAATATAAAAAATATTCCCACGTCAATATTGTACCAAGATAGCAAGTTCTTTGTCCAGCCCTGCTTTGAACTGCACTGTACTAATATTCAAAGAGTGACTTTGGAGATAGTAGGACAAAATAGGTTTAAGTGGCAATGGTGAGGCAGGGCAGTGACAATAAATAACACCTTTGATTACTGACATGCGCCAAATTTCAATTTGTTTTTTACTGAATAGTATACAATAATTAACCACTTTGTAATACATACATACCTAGTGTTACAAGGAATGAAAGTATGAAACAAGTGTAAAGTACATACATTTAACATAAACTAGTACTGTAATACTCTTAAATCCCTAAAATAAGACCATTACAAAATTAAATAGTACGTACAAAGAGTCATGTAGGGGGAACCAAATGACAAAAATCTATAAATAATTTAAACACCCTGACAAACTCTGAGTTAAATGTCAAGATTACGTAGATTCGGAAAACTGTCCACTCGCAAACTAATCCAAATCCAATCAATATGCATACAGCAAAAGTGGATATCCCTACTTTTGGGAAAAACACTGATAGTGATACTGATAGCATATTTGCATGGGTATTATTAATTACTGCCAATGTTAAGCACATGTTGAACTACTACGGTACATCAACCAATGCAAGGACCTGCCACGACTAGCATATGAGGCGTGCTGCGACAGACCAGATGAAGTAGCTATGCCTACATACTGTCAACGATACCACTACCATAGGATGTTTGTTGGACATAAAAACACCTTTGGCTATTCTAATATTCATCAAGATAGTACAATTAAATATTAAGAGCATAGTTGTATGCCCAGGTCAAATTATGAGAATAATTTAAAGGACAAAGATCATGCATCATAAATTGAATAACAAAGCTCTAATTCTATTGTGAATAACTTATATAAGTACTAACTGGAATAAACTGTAAAATTACCTATAGGCCGATATCGGTTTTTATTGGGGCTTGTGCAAGCAATTATGAGATTCATCGACTGTACCTATATTGATGGAAAAGTATTAAGGGATAAAGCCAAATATTTAGTAAACAAAACAGGTGCAAGTGACTTTACATTGACTGCTTCCAAAAACGCATTTTCATTGTCCATAAATGCAAGTGGTAAGGCGGGAACACTGACCTCTAAATACTTGCTTGCATGGACTGCGCATGCTATACAGTAACCTTGAAGCCGACATGGGCCTAAAGCAATGGGCGGTCATCTTTTTTCCTTGTCCTAAGAAGTTTGATTGAATGTTTTAAGTTTATTCAACATGTGCTCAACACCATCACGTCACCCGGGTAACGTGCTCTTTCTTGCAGGTACATCGTACATAACTATCTTAGGCAAGGCATTTCAGTTCTGGTGGAAATTTTGTAAACTGAGAATCAACATTTCATGATTATTAGTTAGCTTTTACAACAAAATAATTATATAGTACTTAATAATTCACATTTTTAATTTTTATCCATCAAGACGAGACAATGATTGAAGAATAGGAAGCAGCGGTGGTCGATGCGAGTTGTGAGAAACTGCCAAGGTCATCACTCCTAAACATATGGTTGCTACTTAATTGCCAACTAAATTTAACACGTCACCCAGTAGACCAAGGTTTTACGAAAGGAGGACAACAAAACAAGATGCAAACAGCCCCCCCCCTAATGTAGACGTTGCCGATTTAATTTCAGACCGGGAACTCACTGGCAGTTGGTATATTTCGTAAGCAAGTTAATAAATACGTCAAAGATTTTGTTTACCATATCCTCAATGTTCTTATATACCATGCTCGATTCAAGGATTCAAGGCAGAAAGTCGATGATCGCCAGAAAGTAGTGTTTTGATTACGACTTTCTGGCACTTGCCACGAACATCAACCAACGGGCAACGTCTGTATAGGGGGGGGAGGGCGGCTGGAGTAAAAGAGGAGGTGCTGGGCCTACGAGGCGCCAGCTTCCAGTTCAGACGCTGGAGTCTCCGGTTCCTCGTCATTGTAGATGTTTTCTGCCATCTGCCATACCTGGAAGCCAACCGAAAAAATAGGCTATATTAGTGCTTAAAGAGAACACGATCTTGACGTCAGTTGAGTGAAGAGGGTAAGGATCCGACATGTGTTCCGAGGACAGCCAAATATGACTCATAAGTGGCAGCATTGGAATGCACTAGCTTTGTTTCTTTGTCCTGTACCAGGTTCACATATTTACTCCTGAAATCGTCCGGATGTACGTCATAAAACCGGAAATAGGAGTAATAATTATACAGTGGAACTTTGAATTTACGAATTTAACTAGAGGCAAAAAAAATACATAAAGTCAAGGAATTCGTAAATTCAAAAAACCTTCAAAATTGCCGCCTACTGTACCAAAAAGTGACAACATCAACTTGAGTGCTTCAAACTACTCCTAGGTAGCGCCTATGCTGGATTATGAGCATGGAAGGCTGCAGGAAGTGAGTTTGTTTGCTTATAGGTGGCATCGGATGGTAAGACATCGTTAACTCGGCGCTCGCTTCGTGTTGTGCAATCGCAAGCAGGAGTAACATCAAGCACCGATTACGAAATTGTTTATGTGACACATCTGCGTAATGTAATTGATATCGGATCGTAGGCAGCTCAAGGTCAATTGCCTCGTCGCTATCTCAGTGCCCCCCCCCCTCCCACCCACCCCCATGCCGAACTTACGTAATAAGTTCATTCATTGGTGCTCGCGCCCGCCCGCTATGTATTTTATCTCCGAATGCTGTCAGTGTCACGTAATAAATATTGGACACTTAAATAACGCCGCTGAATCTTTAAAACACGCTGAAATCGAACTTCACAGAGACAAGACTTCCGCGAAGAACGACCTTCACCTTCACAAAGACGAGTGTAGTGTAGCCAGCATTGCTTACGCGACATCACGGTGGCCGGCCTCGCGCGGGAAGGGGAGGAGTAATTATGCTGTGTATTATTCTGTTCCGTGAAATAAATCGCACGAGCGGAAAAAAACATAAGAGAGCAGCTGGAAATTCCATAAAATCTTCAAAACGTAAAAATAAACTACAAACAACATTTTAATAACTTATCTCAATTCAATGTGCACACGCCAAGTTTATTATGAAGTAAATAAAATGCAGTAAAACCCCTATGGATTGTTCCCGCATCGTCCGTTTTCTCGCCATGATCGCTATATTTGAAAAGTTGTTGCAAAAGTCCCATTTACACAATGTTAAAAATTCCCGCATCCACGGTTCTATTTCCTTCCAGCAAGCGCGATCTTTTGTGAAGCTGTGTGTCAGGTTCACTTCCCCACCCCACCCCGCCAGCCGGCAGCTGCCGCCTACTAGACCGGTTACCCCTCCCCTCGCACTCGCGCTGCCGAGGCTCTCACTCTCCTCTCTCCTCTCTTGGCCGGCCGGCCAGCTCAGACACAGTGACACTTCACATTCTCTCTCAACAGTGCCGTGTTTTTCTTACGCGATAATAATTGCAGGATCATTGTTTTTAATCAATGAATGATGCTGTCAATACAACACTAAACACTTGTTAAACTGAGGCTGGCTACTCAAGACTTCTGTCGATTTCGTCACATACAATAAAATTATCACATGTCATAGCTAATCATGTGCTTGATTCCTCAATCAATTGATTCATATGCTCACTCATTCAAGCTCGTCGGGAAAAGAGGCCGGTAGTGGAGTGGGTAGGCCAGGTCAAGTATCGGGTTGCGTTTGTCGGCAGTGCTGAAATACTACGATCGTATGGGTGGGATGGGGAGGGGGGGGGGGCGAACGGTGATCCACTCGACCTTCTCACATTGCCAGACTGCTGCTAATGAGGGGGGAGGAAAGGGACTGCATTATTACCCATGCGGTCGGCGGCATGTGTTGAGCTGTCAAAGCGGGCGGCACTTGGACCAATAAATAACAACCTCCCTCGTTCCCCACAGCGTTCGGCAGCATAGATACGTAAATTCGAGGCCATATATTATGACTCGGGACTTGAAATACGATACGTAAAGTCACGTAATACGTAGGTACAAGGTACGTTAGTTCAAGGAAAATTTAACATTGTCCTTATGGGAAAATTTTTGGGACCAACAAAAAACTTTACACAATCAAGGAATTCGGTGATTCAAGGTACGTAAATTTAAAGTTCCACTGTACGTTACGCCCACTAGGACAAACAAACATATTTGCACCCAGTTTTGACATTTGACAAGGCAACGAAGGCCTAGAGCCTATATACCACACGATGATAGGCTAATAGGCTTTGGGCCTAACTCAGGGTTGCCACTTCCAAGGATTTTATCCTTTTCTCAGGATTTTTAGAGTGTCTCAAGGATAACAGGATTTTGGACTAAATCTTAGGATTTTCTACTGTCTTTAAAAAATACATAAAATTAATACATTTTTTAAAATTTAGCTAAAAAAAGCAATGTAGACAGTAAAAGAACATCAGGTACTAGTAAAAATAAACATAAGTGACTGCATAACATTTCCCGCAAGTGGTAGTTATGGTGAGTAAAATTAAAACGTTAAAATATATTCGAAGAAAATTCCGATTCTTATGCGTTTCTGCACGTAATGTTGACTAGATTCTCGAAAATCAGGCTGGCATAACATATTTTGGCATGAAACCTGAAAATTTGTAACATTCCTTCGCGGTTATAATATGCTAATGCTGAATAACTGTTTTCAAGGATTTCTCAGGATTTTTTTAGTTTCTTTCAAGGATAAAAAAATTGACTTGGTGGCAACCCTGGCCTAACTATATTTTTTAATATTTTGGCCTAGATCATAGGTTTCTAGTACATTGTTGTGCATAATATTGCTAAACGTCTTTCAAGCAGACCTATCCTAGTTTTAGGTTATGTCGGCCCTGGGCTAATTGGCATTGTCCCTTTTAAGAAAGGCCGTGAAGATTCATATAATCATTGGGAAAGATATTGCTCGGCCCGGCTTTTTCCATTTTAACTTCTAGCTTCTTTCTTAGCTTCTCACTACACCAACCAAGCCACTACAAACTTTAAAAATGGCGCAATATTTTGTCGCTTTACACCCACTCCTGCTAAAATAGCAGGTGTTTAGATTGGAGAAGGGTTGACAGGTTGGGAAAGCATAGAGAACATAAAGCCCAGCCTGAAGGGCTGGGGGCGACAAAACTTTTCACCTGCTGATGACAACTGTAGCTAATTTAAAGTTGTTACCTTAATCCACGACGCGTTTCGTCCTTCTGGGACTCTTCAGGCGGATGGTGGCCACTAAAAATCAGCTAACTACATGCAACCAAAACTCACAACACATAACCAAACCTGTGGTAGGGCCACGCAAGAGGTAAATTCTGCAAGCATGTTGTCATCATCAGCAAGGTTACTTCACACACCATTCATACTGGGGCACACAGTCAGCACAGACAGTAAGGGGCTTCCCTCCCAACTCTGGTGCTCGGGAGACAAGAAATCCATGACTTACCCTGGATTCGAACCAGGACCCTTGGCAACAAGAGAAAAGCTGCCCCTCCTGCTGTTGCTGGGCAAGGGTGCCTCTTCATTCATACAAAGAGAAACGGTTAGAGATAGGAAGGGTGGAAAGTCACAACACAGCACAACCAGTGAGGGGGGCTTCCCTCCTAGACTCTGGTGCTTGGGCGACAAAAGAACCATGTCTTACCCTGGATTTGAACCAAGACCCGTGGCAACGAGAGAGGCTGCCCTACTAATTGTGACTGGGATTCGAAAACGAAAGGAAACAAGACTACAAATTGCAAGCTCTTGGCTATAGCACAGGTACACGTGCTATATTAGCTCTTGGCTGCAGATGAAGAGGTTGAAGGAAAAGACGAGTAGGGTCTAACAGGTTTCATCACCTGCTAGGCCCCCCCCACAGGACAAGGAGTCACACTTGTTATGAACAAGGAAACACGGACCCACCAGAGGGTGTAGAGTAGGCTCGCCCATCTCGACCCCATAGGTGAAGAAAGATGGAAAGTGATAGGTGTCAAATGACTTGGTTGTTCAATTAGTTTGGAAAAGGCCAAATGGCTAGTTTAGTTTAGATTGGAGAAGGGTTGACAGGTTGGGAAAGCATAGAGAACATAAAGCCCAGCCTGAAGGGCTGGGGCGACAAAACTTTTCACCTGCTGATGACAACTGTAGCTAATTTAAAGTTGTTACCTTAATCCACGACGCGTTTCGTCCTTCTGGACTTTCAGGCGGATGGTGGCCACTAAAAATCAGCTAACTACATGCAACCAAAACTCACAACACATAACCAAACCTGTGGTAGGCCACGCAAGAGGTAAATTCTGCAAGCATGTTGTCATCATCAGCAAGGTTACTTCACACACCATTCATACTGGGGCACACAGTCAGCACAGTCAACACCAGAGTCTAGGAGGGAAGCCCCCCTCACTGGTTGTGCTGTGTTGTGACTTTCCACCCTTCCTATCTCTAACCGTTTCTCTTTGTATGAATGAAGAGGCACCCTTGCCAGCAACAGCAGGAGGGCAGCTTTTCTCTTGTTGCCAAGGGTCCTGGTTCGAATCCAGGGTAAGTCATGGATTTCTTGTCTCCCGAGCACCAGAGTTGGGAGGAACCCCCTTACTGTCTGTGCTGACTGTGTGCCCCAGTAATGAATGGTGTGTGAAGTAACCTTGCTGATGATGACAACATGCTTGCAGAATTTACCTCTGCGTGGCCCTACCACAGGTTTGGTTATGTGTTGTGAGTTTTTGGTTGCATGTAGTTAGCTGATTTTTAGTGGCCACCATCCGCCTGAAGAGTCCCAGAAGGACGAAACGCGTCGTGGATTAAGGTACCCCACTTTAAATTAGCTACAGTTGTCATCAGCAGGTGAAAAGTTTTGTCGCCCCCAGCCCTTCAGGCTGGGCTTTATGTTCTCTATGCTTTCCCAACCTGTCAACCCTTCTCCAATCTAAACTAAACTAGCCATTTGGCCTTTTCCAAACTAATTGAACAACCAAGTCATTTGACACCTATCACTTTCCATCTTTCTTCACCTATGGGGTCGAGATGGGCGAGCCTACTCTACACCCTCTGGTGGGTCCGTGTTTCCTTGTTCATAACAAGTGTGACTCCTTGTCCTGCTGGGGGGGCCTAGCAGGTGATGAACCTGTTAGACCCTACTCGTCTTTTCCTTCAACCTCTTCATCTGCAGCCAAGAGCTAATATAGCACGTGTACCTGTGCTATAGCCAAGAGCTTGCAATTTGTAGTCTTGTTTCCTTTCGTTTTCGAATCCCAGTCACAATTAGTAGGGCAGCCTCTCGTTGCCACGGGTCTTGGTTCAATCCAGGTAAGACATGTTCTTTTGTCGCCCAAGCACCAGAGTCTAGAGGAAGCCCCCCTCACTGGTTGTGCTGTGTTGTGACTTTCCACCCTTCCTATCTCTAACCGTTTCTCTTTGTATGAATGAAGAGGCACCCTTGCCCAGCAACAGCAGGAGGGGCAGCTTTTTCTCTTGTTGCCAAGGGTCCTGGTTCGAATCCAGGGTAAGTCATGGATTTCTTGTCTCCCGAGCACCAGATTTGGGGAGGGAAGCCCCTTACTGTCTGTGCTGACTGTGTGCCCCAGTATGAATGGTGTGTGAAGTAACCTTGCTGATGATGACAACATGCTTGCAGAATTTACCTCTTGCGTGGCCCTACCACAGGTTTGGTTATGTGTTGTGAGTTTTGGTTGCATGTATTAGCTGATTTTTAGTGGCCACCATCCGCCTGAAGAGTCCCAGAAGGACGAAACGCGTCGTGGATTAAGGTAACAACTTTAATTAGCTACAGTTGTCATCAGCAGGTGAAAGTTTTTGGCGCCCCCAGCCCTTCAGGCTGGGCTTTATGTTCTCTATGCTTTCCCAACCTGTCAACCCTTCTCCAAAATAGCAGGTGTAAAATTCTTACTCCAGTCGCAGTCACAGTAGTGGTAACTTACAACAGGACAAAAAAAACGTTTCTGGGTTGTGACAGGTACATTTACACCAGGACAGAAAAACGGGTTTTCGTGACAAACTTGTACCTGGTGTAATTGAAACAGGACAAACAAACAAAGCTAATGTTAGTGGGGGAAATAAATCAGAGACACAAAATATAAACACGAAGACAAAATATTTTTTTCTACACTGTAACGTTACAAACCCTACCCCTTGTATTTTTATATTTTTCACTGTTTTAAATCTATCTATGTATTTCATATCATGTGGGACTTTCAAAATTTTCAAGGCCTTAAGTCATATTTTTCTAACTTGTTCAAGCCAGTGTGAATCTGCATCTAGGCATGCAAAGGCCAACCTTAGGGTTGAAAGTGTGGAATGTGAAGTTGTGGAGCCGAGGCTCATGTTTTGGTTTCGGGTTTACCAGAGTGGCCTAGAAGTGACGTCACCCCATGTTAAATACGGAACGTCCTGGAAAAGTGCGTTGGCTTCAACTTTCGACGGCAGCGAGCAAGGGTTGTGGGAAAGCGGCAAGCATAAAAGGCAACGTTGGTGACAAAACCAACGGAAATGTGTATTTTCGCGAAGTTTGTAGTCGACGAATCGCGAACCCGGAACGACCCGCGGAAGTTTGAATCAAGAAGGCTGACCAATGGCAGTGTCCAGAGAGACACACGTGACCGGATGGCGAGGCCGAGCAGAAACCCCGGACGAGGCGAGGCTGGCAGGAGCAACCACCTCGATCACAGTGGTCACGCTTTGGAACCGGACGGTCGAGTCCGGGTGCACGTGTTAGTGCCAGCGTGGTGTCCCATCCCTGCGAGAGCCATCATGGTCGTGGAGCCTCCGTCTATCACGGAGTGGCCGACTAGGGCTAGGGAGTTGGTCTTTTTTCTAACCTCTTTTTATCATTTTATTGAAGCTTATTCGGACGAATCCCCGACGCGTTTTTGGTGTACCCTATGTAACGGGGAACCGACAACAGTACGTCTAACAATGACGACCCGGCGAGTGCACGGTAGTTTCTAAACAACTACAGAGTTGCGGGGAGCATGAGCTCACATCAAGCTTATAGTTCCCATCTTCGGATTGGCTTTGCGGTGTCGAGATAGGGTGCACGTGTTTGGTGCCAATAAAGTATAAGACCACGTGGTGAGTAAACACCACGATGCCAGACCAAGGGCATCTCTCCCTCTACGAGAACATCTGGGCTGTGGTAAGCTAGATTAAACATTCTGGGCGAGTAGCCGAGAAGGAAGCAGTAGGACGCCAGGTCCGGGTCCGCCACTGGACGCCGTCCCCGTAGGCTAGGCCTACCTACGCGCAGGAGCGCGTCGACGCTTGCGACCACATCTTTTCCCCCCCCCCTCTTCACTCAAGACCAAGGAACAGGATCGGACTTTGTAGTGAGACAGAGAGGACTTGGATGAGTAGAGCATTGGTGTTTACTTGTATCTTTATTGTAACCCTGGTATCTCATGTATGTATTTTTCTTTTGCCTAAATTCGGATCCGATCATTAACTTCACTTGAAACCTAACTTCATTGTTGTAATTTAAATTCATTGTTTTGAGCCAGTAAGTCCACTAAAAGTACACAGCTTTTCACTTCATAGTGCATGTTTGCCCCCTGCTTTCCTCAACTCATAGCGTAGTGTTTTTGCTAGGACCCTCAGTCCACGCCACGCCGCTTCTCGGGTGGTTGACCTACTTTTAGCAGCAGAGCCTGGGGCCCCTGAACGAGCTTGGAGCGGACCAGCGACGGCGTGGCTCGCCGCTAGCGTGCCTGATAAGGTGGGTTCCCTACCCCCAGTGGGTAGTGTACTGGACCGTGCTGGGTTGCACTGTCGGTACACTCTGGTTGTTGTGTTTTTGGTTGTTGTGTTGCGTTGTTGTGTTTTCTATTGCATTTTGTGTCTCTCGGTTCATGTTAGTCTCATCTCTCCGCGAGCTAAGCTTAGGGCAGGTTGGCGAGTCAGGCATAGAGTTAGGACGGGTGACCTTCACCTACACCACCCCCGACCTAAAGTGGCTCCAATTGGTGAGTCACGAGTGAATCACACTCTGGCGCTGGTCGGGTCCTTCGGGCAAGGTGGTGTCGGTAAAAGGTTGCGACGTGACTTCATAGGCGAATTAGACCACGTAGGGCGTAAGGTGGTAGGGCCTAGAAGGAGGGTGAAGTCACAACATTTCTTTAATGATCGAGTCATTCAATGTGTAAATTTTCATGAAAATAAAAGCCACACAAAAACTGTAACAATTATAAAGTTTTCCCAAAATATGGTGGTGGAGAGAGGAGGAGGATAGGGATAGGCCTACAATATTGTGCAAGGCAAGCATTTAAATATTCTTTTTTTCTTATCTACGGTATTGCTCTACATTCTACAATAATTCAATTTGTTTCCAATTCCAAAGCATCCAATCAGAAGTCGCCATTAAGAATGATTAAAATGTAGAATACAAAATTACCTGCATGATATTATCTTCGGAGACGGAGCAAATAACCCAGGGTTCATTAGGGTTCCATGAGAAATCTGAGATCTTAGCAGTGTGGCCACCATGTATGAACTGAAATGAGAAACAATTTCAAACAATTACAACTTGTGGATGACAAGAATAGTGTTAGCATACAGCAGGTTTGATCAAGCGTGGCAAGTTCAGTTTTTTGTGTACCTAACCTAGGTTATTTGTAATACCGAGTGGCAGTACCTACTCATGCTCAGAACATACGCTCCACAAGTGCAAATACTAGCATTGGTTCCTAAAACTTAATACAACAGATCAATAGACTTATTTATAAAGTAAAACATGTAACTATCAAAAGTAGACCTATCAACAATGAAATTAAAAAAGTTGTGATGTGCATGGCAACGACTAGGCCTACTACTCACACGCAATTATTAGTTATTGCGGAAGCTGAATAAAATTATCATTTAATGTTAGTGAACTTGCCAGAAAGCAGGAGGCTGATAGTGATAGTGATCTCTACTGAGCTGCTAGAAAAATGATGACATAATAAATGATTTGGAATCACTAGGGACCCTAATTTATGGTAAATAAAACCGCCACAAAGCGGTACAAAAAATATTAAAAGCGGTGCAAAAAGTCGGTGTTAAAATCAAAACTCGACAAAAAGCGGTAAATAAAGCGGTGAAAAAATTAGTTAATTTGCATGTGACTGTGTGTCATTCATGCATATTGTAATTTTTATCATTTATATATAACAAGAATGTAATGGAAGACACTAATCTAGACCTAGGCCTATGCCAAAATAGCTAGGGCCTAGGCCTAAAAAAACTGCTTTACTTGGCCTAGGCTACTGTTTCCCATTTAAAAAATCGAGACTAGAGCCTGATATCGTGGTAGGTATAGGCCTAGGAATGAACTAGCTACTAACATACCAATGATACAAAATGAAGTGTACATAGCCTAGGCCTAGGCTAGGGGCTTGAGATGTGTAGGTTGGGGTCAAGGCCAAGGTTCTTTAAAATTATCTCGGTGTTAAATTTCTTCTGTGCATTTTTTTGCAGACATAACTCGACTAGGCCTAGATACAACCGTAGTATCCATAAAGGTCCAATGCTGTGTTTGTTTCCTGAAGATGGTAGGTAGGGCCTAGGGCCTAGGCCTAGGCCCCAAACCTGCTCCATACTAGGCCTAGGCCTAGGCCCAAGGTCCAGTGTCATTTGAATTGCTTAGGCTATGTTTAGGGCACTTATTCTCAAAATTTTGACAAATCAACGATTTTTCTTATGGTAGACATAACATTAAACAGCTTTAACTCAGTGCCTCAGACATCGCAAATTTGAGGTTAGGTAGGCCCAGACAGCCTGTCACTCTTTTGTTGTCCTGGAAAACACATCTGATGCAAGAAACAAGGTGTAGGTCTATTGAAATCAAACAAATAACATGTCTTTATCTTTATTTACACTCGCGCGGGATTATTTTCGTCATTTTATCGGCAGTTTGCGATCACAGAATACAAGACAGCTGCAACTTAGGCCACAAAGCATCACAATCTGCTGGTATGGTCGACTATCGACCGAAAAATCGATTAGTCGAACTTTTTGGCGAAATAATCGATTTCACAGTCAGCCATCTTGAATATGATCGAAACTCGAAATCTAGCGGGATTTTCAAATATTCTGCACTTTTTGTGATTTGAACACTAAAAATCTGAAAAACATCGCAAAAAGTTGTGAAATTGCGGAAAAATTCGTGAATTTGTAATAAAATGAATAAAATCGCATAAAACCTAAAAACACGCCGAAAATCGCGCGAAAACTCGCGGACACCATTTGAATGCCAAGGTCACCAAAGGTCGACATCTGTTGTCAAATTTCATTTATCAACCAAATTGCGAAAATTCGCGAATAAAGTGCTCGCGAAAATCAAGGGTCCCTAGGTATCACCATTAGTTTGTGCATCTAAGAAGTCAAACGCAGCGTATGTATGGTCGCAATGGACCACTTACCAGTAGCTCTGGGGGCCCGTCCTCGGCGTCTTCTCCAGACTGTTCCTCCCCGATCTTGCTCAGGTCCCAGACGTGAAGTCGGCGGTCCGTTCCGCTCGACGCCAGGATCGTCTCGTTGTGAGGGGACCACTGGACCTGTTACAACATCACATTGTTATTAATGTATTTATTTCAGAAGTTGTCAAGGACCACTGGACCTGTTACAACATCACATTTGTTATTATGTATTTATTTCAGAAGTTGTCAATATTATTTATTAGATTTTAGAAGGGTTGACAGGTTGGGAAAGCAAAGAGAACACAAATCCCAGCCTGAAGGGCTGCAGCTAATTTAAAGCCGTTACCTTGCTATCTCGTGGATTAAGGTAACAACTTTAAATTAGCTGCAGTTGTCATCAGCAGGTGAAAAGTTTTGTCGCCCCCAGCCCTTCAGGCTGGGTTTTATGTTCTCTATGCTTTCCCAACCTGTCAACCCTTCTAAAATCTAACTAGCCAATAGGCATTTTTCACACTAGAATATCATTTATTAAGAAATTACCGTATTGGACGAATATAACACGATCTTGAATATAACACGACCCCCAATTTTTCAGAATCATTCCAGAAAAGAGAAAATCGAAGAAAATTAAAATGTACAAGAAACATTTTTTATTTACAATGCAATGAATGAATAGACTAAAGTTTCATTCTTACAACAAAACATTTTGAACAATGTTAGGGCCTAGTCCTATGTTTTTTAACATGGTAGGGCCAACCACAGTTCACCAGTCTGATTAAGAGATTACAAATCGATCATTGTGACCTAGAATCGATTCCCAAGATTTTTTTTTTAATTGTACGCACAGTTTATTTTGGTGGTCATTTTCCGCGTGACCCGGATACGCGGCGATATTCCCGCAGAGCCCGTGATGACGTCACCCGCCCGCCTCACGGGATCAGCTGGCGTAGAGTGGGTGGGCGGGGATGCGCGGGAGTTGTATTGCAGGTGGCCTATGTTCAGGCCAACCCTCGACAATCCCATTCGCAAGCTCGCAATTTGCAAGTGAAAATTTGTTGCTTGCAAGTTGGCAAATTGACACTCGCAGATAACTTATCGTGCGACCGCGCTATTTTTACAATCTAGTATTTTAATCGCCACGCCTGCAATACAACTACCGCGCATAACCTGATGCGCAGCATGGCCTGTTACCACCAACTCGCCAAAAACAAAGTATCAAAAGTCAAGGTCAAGTTTCCAGGCTACCCAACAACGCACGTAACAAAGAGACGAGAGGACGAGACGCCTAAACTAGGCGTAAAATCGACGCGAACGACGAAACCATTCTTAATTATGTTTTGAACTTGATTGATTGATTGATTGCTGTTTATTGTACATGATCCCTAGAGAATAACATAAATGTACATTCATGGATATTATACATTGTCCAAACATATGATCTACAAAATACACAATGATTATGTTGCTAAAATAATGAATAATAAAACATTGTGGTAACTCCAGATTTAACTACAGAACTCATCAATTGAATAAAATGCCTTATCAATAAGAAATGCTTTTAATTTGCTTTTAAGCAGTCGTCACTGGTATTAATTGTTTTCAACTCCATGGGCAGGTTGTTGTAGAGCCGCCTTCCACAACTTCTGGGGCTCCTGAGACCAGCTGTAGTAGTTCTTACTGATTCAAGATGCAGGTCACCCCGATGCCTAGTATCATACCCATGAAAGTCAGAATTCTTTTTAAAGTTAGCTAAATCTTTGCGAACATGTATAACTGATTCGTAAATGTAAAGACCAGCAAGGGTTAGTAAGCCGAGCTCGGGAAATAGTAGTCTGCACGAATGCCGTTTACCAACACCCACTAGAGTACGCACCGCTCGCTTCTGTATCAAGAAGATACTGGTGAAAACTCTCTTGCTAGAGGAGCCCCATAGTATAATACCGTAACGTAAAAGAGACTCAAAATATGCAGAATAAACAATCTTAGCAGAACTAAGGCCAATAGCTGTCTGATAATTCTAATAGCAAAGCAGGCTTTAACATAACATAACATAACATAACATTTCTTACGGTTGCAAATGGGCCCTTCCGCCCGGTGGCAACCACTCACTCCCCCCAGACCTAATTTCTGTCCCCCCCTAAAAATGATCTAAATTCCCTTAAAGACCCACTACCTACAATATCCCCCGGCAAGTCATTCCATTCCCTAACAGTCCTTTCCATGAAACCATACCGACCCAGATCCGTTCTTACTACTTGACGCTGGAACTTCCATGAATGATCCCCCCTTCCCCTGTAAAGCCCCTCTTGTAGCCTATTGCGGATGTCCCCCCACCCCCTACTTCCCCTAGCTGCCCTGTACATATTGCACAACCTAACCTCCCTTCTTCTTCCCTCTAATGACTCCCACCCCAACTCTCCTAGCATTGCAGTGACACTGTCATATACTCTCTCTACATTCCCCTTATCATCCTCTTCCCACCGCCACCGCCTAACCTTTCCCGTAACCCTTCTTGCCGCCCTACGTTGGACTTTCTCTACTTCCAAAACCTCCCCCAACTTATACGGATCCCATGCCGCCGCCCCATACTCCAGGACAGGTCTAACCACTACCTTATATGCCCGATCTTTAACCTCCCGGCTGGCCCCTCTTAGATTTCTCATAACAAAACCCAGAGCCCTATTTCCCTTCTTAACAACTTCTTGCACCTGATCCCCCCAACCCAAATCCTCTGCCAACATCACCCCTAAGTACTTATACGTTCCTTCTTTCTCCATTACAGCCCCCATTAAAGTGTATGTCCTACCTACCTTAATTAATCTTTGCGAGAAACCAATCACCTTACATTTCCTTATGTTCAAACCCATCTTATTTGCTGTGACCATTCCTCTATTACCCCCAGATCTGCCTGAAACAGCCTAACATCCTCAATCCCCCTTATTGCTCTATACAAAACACAATCATCTGCAAATAATCTTATTCTTGATGTTATTCCCTGCCCTATGTCATTTATAAACATAATAAACAACAAAGGTCCTAACACTGAGCCCTGCGGTACCCCCGATGTAACCTCTATACTATGTGACAAGGTACCCCCAACCCTAACCCTCTGAGACCTACCTCTCAAGAAATCTCCAACCCACCTCACCACTCCTTTATCCCCACCACATACTTAGCTTCTTAATAAGGTTGTCAGCTTGCGAGTCCCACTTAAGTGTTGAGGCTATGGTAAGTCCAAGGGAAGCTACAGTTTCAGCCTCGGGCAACAAGTGCCCCTCGAAGTGTAGATTCAGCTTGCTGACATTATCATCTTCATCTGACGTTATTGGAGAGAAATATGAGAATCCACCGACAGCCCTAAATCCCGTACAACATCCTCCTGATAATAAGTGTAATAATGAAATCGTGAAACTTGTCGAGCATCTCGCAGACTTGCAAACGTCAGCTGCTAGGTTGAAATCACAATAGGGCCTAGGCCTTCCGCAATCTTGGATAGTTTTATGAATCATAACAAACGAAAGTAGTGTTTATTTTAATTATAAAATCAGTGACCTTGCCCATCCTCATGAAAACATAGACGTAAATCCAGCAGGTGGTAGGCCCTAGGCCTATTTGAACTCGCATTGTGCCGCGATTCTAGGCCTAGGCTTTGTGTGGCCTAGGCCTACTTCACATTGACCGAGGATCGAACTCCTATGACGTGATGTAAGGAGTTAGTAATGCAATATTAGATTTATTTTAATCGTTTTTTAAAGATTAGATGTCGCCTCAAATCGCGTTTTAGGCCACCAAATATAACACAGGACCCCAAAAATTTTACGCCTTCGGCAGATTTGCCTCCGGCGGCTGGGGCGTCCCCGGTTTACCCGCGCCACCTCGTTACGAGTGGATATTACGCCTTGCGAGAGTACTTCTCGTGGATTTGTCGATGGTTGGTTCAGGCGCTATTTCAAATGCAAGAGCGCGGAAATAACGCGAGTGCTGTTTTAGAGATAGTATTTTCGGGAAAAAACATGGCGCTATATTTGGTCCGATACGGTATAACTTGATAGAATGACAGATGTAGGCATAGTCTGGTGCCAAGTAGACGGTTTCACATTCCAAAAAAAGGCTGGGCAGCACCACAGCGGGCTTGGAACAATTGAGATAGAAACATTGGGCAAGAATCAAGGTGCACACACTATATTTTGACCGAGTGTAGTACCAAGCCTCAGGTCGGTTAAGCCTACGCAGAGATTGAAATCTTTTTGCATGTCGTTGTAAACTGGTTTACGCCCGAGGCTTATTTATTGCAGTCACTTCAGAAAAGTTGTTGGAATCATATCGTCTCTTGCAGTAATGTATCATCCACTTTTTCGGCACACTTATAAGCAGGCCTCCAAAAATTTACCATAATGTTAGTAGCCAGCCAAATTTTCTAGTAGCCAGAACACTTAGGCCTAATTGTTCAACCAATGCATCGCCATCGAGTCGACAAATCTAATATAATGTAACACAGTCTTGCGGGTGGGTGGCCTACCTGTCACGATGATTTACTGCACTTTCCAGATGTTGAACCACTGAAGCCTTGAACTACTCTTGAATGCTTATCAGAAATCTCAGGATATTTTGAACATAATGAACATTTTGCAATGCCATTTTCAAACTTTAACCATGTTAATTCATCACACCACTTTTCTTGAAATAGCCTTTTCCCATCTTTTGTTTGTTTACTCTCAATAGAGTCGGACGATGCGCTCGTAGTCGCACTCGCAGTCGCAGGCCTAGGGTTAGGAAGAACTAGGCGGCGGTCTACTCATAGAGAAATAACGTCTACTGATGATTCTTGTAGCCCTAGGCCTAGGCCTACCCCTACCTCATCATGTTGTTGCACCGGTCCCGTAACCTCACTTTGATCTAGGCCTGCATCTTGGCCTGGGCTCAAACACGTCGCCGTAGACGGAACAGCACTTTTAAAGAACGAGAAAAGAGTCTTTTGTTTCCCTGCCATTACACTTGCATTGCATAACACAACACCGACGGCAAACACACGAGAACTTGAAGACTGAATACGCCACAGGTGGAAAACACTGATGTCAGTCTAAACTAGGCCACTAGGCACATTGACTGACGCCGTGATGGAAACGATTGTAAAACTCGACGAGTCGAAGCAGGCTTGGAATCGATCGATCGAACTGAATAACGACGTGGTGATCTTGGCTGTAGTCACACTTTGATTGGTGCAGCGTGTGGCTTGGGTGAGCGGGTGGGGGATCGGCAGAGGGCGGGTCGACTACGAAGCCACGCCCTAGCTAGCCATTGCCGCTGGAAATACGTATGTCGGATAGCGAGCGGGAAAATTTGAATCTGAATTTTTTTGGAAATATCCGTAGTACAGGCCCATATTGTGCTACATTATATGGGTCGCCAGGGTCAAATTTTTAGTCGCCAGTGGCGACCTGGCGACCGCATTTTTGGAGGCCTGCTTATAAGAACAACGTGAATTACGTGGGTTAAATTTATTGGATATCACTCTGTACAGAAATCTAGCATTAATATGGTCTGTCTTAGCTCATAGGCCTACATGTTAGAAGACTACAATAGAAACTCGGGCATACCTGGAAGATTTCGTCCTTGTGCGACTCGAATGAGTGGAGTTTGAGCTTCAGGTTTCGTAGGTCCCATAGAGCCACAGTCTGAGACAAAAACAACTAGTATAAGTACGATCTCAAGTTTGCCATTAGGCCTACCTGCAGGTTGCAGCTTAAGACAAAACACTCAAGAGTCAAAACAATATCTACTACAACTTGCATTAAGCACATGTAGTAAGATGCAAATTGTGCCCAATATAGTTAAAGAGAAAACAGACACGTACACGTAGGAACAATGTAAATTTAAAACAAAAACAAAGCCCACATTACATAAGTTTACAAGTATAAAGATACAAAACACAAGCACAAAGAAATGGTGTGAAACAAACCATATTAATATATATTTACTGTATCTGTGTCTGGTTAATAAGTCCTGGTTCTTATCTTTACTGGTATAATACTTAGCTCAAGGGGAAAACAAAAGATTAAACCTATTATCCTAAGTTTTACGTGACGGGAGACTTGAAACTGAACACATCAGTATAGGTTGTAAACGTACTATAGTGTAGAGGATAAAATTGTTGGTTTGGCAGTACCTAGTAGTTATTGTGTGTTTACACAACAACAATTACTACCATCTTAAGATGGCCGTGGTGCCCCATGTCGGGTATAGGCCTATAATACTAGCGCAATCTCTACGTGATGCGAGTCTCCAGTGTTTCTCAACCACCGGGCCATGACATAGGCCTAGTGCCGGTCCGCGATGCCTACATTTGAGTTGGCAAAGGGTGCTTAAATCTGATGACATGCATGAACAGATCATAATGACACATGACCAGAACATAAGAGTAAAAATGCGCTAACCCAGTCACGTTTACATTGCCGTTAGAGGTGGTCGCGTGACTCACGGCTTTCCTAGTGATTGTGCATGAACGTGAATGCTTAGATAGAATACGTACTGTGATTTCGAGTGATAATATAAGTATAACAGACACGAGTGACCGTGCAGGACACTAAATGTTCCGTGGAACGAGCCCTTCTCATCCGCGAGGCCAGGCCACACTCCTCTTAGCTTGCCTCGAGTCGCACCCTGTTCTAAAATTCAGCCATGAATACGTGGGCGAGAGAGTAATAAACGAACAACGTCTTGAATTTATTGTCTGCCAATTACTTGCTCTCTCGAGAGGAGCAAGTGACAACAGGATGTCTGCCATCTGACAATGCCAGGTTGGTGGTCATCATCGGATTAGAAGGGTGCATGCTAATGCACCTCAAAATACCAACCAATTAGTAATTGTGAGTGCGCACGATTGCTTGGTAATGCAAGTAGTCGTGCATGAGCGAGTATAACTACTTGACAAATAATACGTGATCGTGCGACTGTGCGAGAGTTAAATAAAAATTAATTAAAAACCAAGACTCTACCGAGGATATAAAAAACAAACACACAAACAATAACCACAGTCAGAAATAAAAACACTTACCTACTTCTTACTCGCGTCTGAGGAAGGAAGCAGATGCTTCCGAAAATTTACGCACTTTTTAGCAAGTGTTTTTATTTCTGACCGTGGAAATTGTTCGTGTGTTTGTGTTTTTTAAATAAAAATTATATTATTCGTGCGGGACTGTGCAAGAACAGAAAACGAGTTTACGTGACGCCAGTGAAAAATTGATCACGCGACCACCTCTGATTGCAGTCACGTACTTGTACTTCTAGGGACTACATCGAACAATCAGTAACCAAATATGTTGGAATTGTCAGCCCCGTATCTGTCCACAACGTAAGTCTCAGACCGTTGTGGTCATCAGAAGGCTGGATATTCTTGGGAGTGAGAACAAGGTATTGCATGTCTTTGCAACACCTACATAAATCACTAGGTACTCCCATATAACTATTAACTGGTATGTAGGTAGCTTCAAGTTTCAACCCAAAACCCAAATTGTCTCAAAAATTTAACTAGTACATAAATTTAACATTGAGCCCTACCTAAAGCATCTGTAGTGATGTCATCACTAGTTTGAATTAACCAGGGTTTACTGAACATCTTCACCAACCAAGGTACAGTAAGCCTATCTATCCGGTAGCCTACCATGCACACTTAATACAAGACAAAAATTAACATTTTATTAGGGACTGGAAATGGTTGATTTAATATTATCTAGGAAGAAACTCCAACCACCAACCTTATCTGCGCTGCCGGTAGCAAGGATAAACTCGGAGTAGGGGTTGAATGAGAGGCAGTTGACTTCTGCGGTGTGCGCGTCGACCGTGTGCGATGGCTTGCTCGTGTTGTTGCATCGCGTGTCCCAGATCATCAGCTTCTGATCGTCGGCAACTGAGCCGAACAGCGACTCGTGCAGTAGATGCCAGGCCACGTCCTGCAACACAGCGTCACTCACAGTTAAATAATTGAAAACATTCCATAAGTCTATCCATCCTTGAGGTACGAAGTGACCAGTGGCTGCCAAGACAGGTATCGGTTGCCCCGTTCATTGTCTACCTGCAGCTAGGCTTTTCATTCGCAACCCTTCTCGGACCTAGCAGTTGGTAGACAATGAACGGAGGCAACCGATACCTGTCTCGTCCGTCGATGGTTACTTTGTACCTCAAGATTGGACACACTTTAGTGTCAAATTGCCCATGTCCTTGCAGTTTTCACATCATAATTGTGACAATATTTACGAGACAAATTATTGAGCGGTGTGTCCGGTGGCCAGTTCATCTCCAGGCCAGTGGCGGGGGGGAACACTTACCTCCACGACAGCGGTATGTCCGGTGAAAATGGTCTTGGCATCGATGATCCTGTTTTCCTTGGGGGTGGCATTTATGTCCCACAGGCAGATGGTGTGGTCGTCGGACGCGCTTAGAAGGTAACCGTTGAGATTCGGGTTCCACGACAGACCATATCCCTCCTTCTGATGACCTCGCAACCTAATTAAAAAAGAATGAAGCTTGAGCATTATTTCAGGCTAATTACAGTTTCCAAGAACAGCTGTTTAGGAGAGTCCAGCACTTACCTGAGGTCGGGGTGACATTCGCCACTGGGGTCGGGCTTCGAAGGGTGTTTTGTGTAGTCGAAGACGAGCACATCGCTCGAGGGCGTCTTTGTTGCAATCACGCACGGGTTTTGGGGCATGTAGCGAGCCCGGTTTACTTCACCCTCATGGTTGATTTTGATCTCGATTTCAATCTTGCCACTTACGGAACCAAAGCCGCCGAATTCTGTGAAACAGCACGGAAAAATGTTCTCTTGACACTGACGTAGGTAGCCTACCGTACCTCTATTCTTCTCTTTAATTTAAATGATTTTACATTCCTAAGATGAGTGGCATCCAAGAAGCCCTACACTGTTGATTTTATTAATTAATTAGTTGGCAAGTGTTTTAACTAAAACGGACTCATTAATACGTTACGTACCTCCCTTCTCATTGTCGTAATGCGACGCATCAAACTGAGCATCCTCATTGGGCAGCTGCACGCTGGCGATCAACAGGTGGTTCTGTTCATCGGACGTGTGGGTCCCAAGGATCAACCGATGCACCGAGTAGTCCTTGCCCTCCGGCCTAACAAACACAAAGCGCTCACAGTCACTCACAATGCTTTGTAAATGATTTTCATGGGAAAATAAGTTATACGAGTTAACATCAGTGGATTTCCAAATCCCGGCTGCCAACTAGAACCTCAACATCCGCTAGGCTCCCACCTATCACAGCCACCACAACAGCGCCTTGATTGTTTTTGTATGTATTCATTGACGTAATTTATTATTTTAAGCACCATTTTGACTAATTGCAGTCGGTATCTTGCTTCTTCGTCGAAATGCCTAGTGTTTTTCTGTGTTTTGTACATACCGTACTTAAATGTTTACATTTATCTACGAATTCGGCAGCCACCATCACTTCTCAAAGGCAAGCGGTAGGTACTGCGGTAGGCATAAGCTGTTGGATACTATCCCACACCCAATACCCAGCCGATTTGCATTCTATCAGAGCCTAGAAGTTGATATCAGGTAAAATAGAATAGTGAAATGCTTAACCCATTGAGCCACCAGTTGATTTTGCTTATTTTGCCCGTACGGATCCAGTTAAATCCGTATTACGGGGGATGGCACCCGGCCGCACCCTGCCTACGGGCCGAAATCGCATTAATGCACAAAATTGAAGGCCTAGGCCTATTGTTTTTAGTTCATATGCTTTGCTTTTCTAGTTTATATTCCCGCCAGCCCTAGGCCTAACCCTACTTGTGTCATCGTCTTATTTTATCTTGGTTAGAAGTACTCTAGTCTTCATCCACATCATTATTATTGCTTGCATCATTTGCAAGCTAATCAAACACTTCCTGAATCTCACAATATATCACGCTCATTGGAAACTCAGCACAATCGCCTTCAGATTCGCCATCTCGTAACATTCAGGAGCTTTACGTCAGTTTTACGAAGTAAACAACAGCTGAGAAGCCTATTTCTGTTACGGCGCACCGCCTTGACAATTTGTAGGCCATCATATTATTTGTAGCCATCTGTGAAATGGCCGTGTTCGAGAATTTATCGGGGAAAAAACTCAACCACGTCGGTAAAAGAGTCAGCCTCCATATACCTAGTGCTGCTATCACTCCAAATTATGTACCTGTTTCCTTTCTAATTTTAATTTTTAATTTTTAATTTTAATTTTAATTTTCTAAATGAGACCTTCTAATGTGAACTAATTACAGTACAAGATTGTGATGTGAAGCGAGTGTGAAAAGGCTGTTCCATATCTGACACTGTCGCCTCTGTTTTTTTGTTATTTTGAAGACAACCAACATGTGACACTTTGAAAATCATTTTTAACCTAAGACAGGATCAAAGAAAAATGTGATATTACTGGTCCATAACCAATGTGATTTCTGTCTTGTTTTTAATTATTGTTTTTAACTGTTTGTTCTAAATATTACACCTACTTCCTTCTGTAAATAAGATCTGCAAATGTGAATTATCCATTACAGCAAATGGAATATGTACTTTTTTTTCATATGTTTCTGCTTGTGAAAATACTTGACAAAAATAACTATATACTGACAAGCCAATGAGGCACTTCATTATAATATTCTATTTTAATCTAACTTGGGCCTAGAATAGAAAATATATTACCAAATGGTGTATACTGTGACATATGTACTATATCATCTAGCATGATTCAATTGTACGCAATAAAGAAATGAAATGAAATCTGTGTGAGATTGACTAAACTACGCCGTTTGGCGCGAATTCAAAGACGAACGGAACAGACACGGAACTGTTCCGTATGTCCGTTTTTGGGCCACACTCGTGGAATACGGAACGGTTCCGCAAGTCGGCTCCAATGGGTTAAGGATGTGTCGTTATTGGCTATAGTGGCTACATAAAGTAGGCCCAGTCACCAGCATAGTGAAGCACGACATAATAACTAAGTGGGTGCGGATGGGGGAGGTGTGGTACAAGATAAGGCCTACACAAGAATTAAACTAGGAAAATGCTAAAGTCCCGTCGCGTTGTTGAGCGAGCACCGGTACGTGCAAAAAACGACTTAAGTACGACATTCCCATGTTACATACCAATAAGTCTTTAAGGTCTGACCGATTTAGCTGAAAATTTGGTAAATAGGAGAGAATGTTGTACTTATTGACCCTGCAAAATTTCATAACGATCGGAACATTTTTATTTTTTTATTTAATTTTTAATTTTTTATCCGGAGAAAAAAGGTCCGGTGGAGCACTAGTGAGCAATCAGCTGTTTAGCAAGATGGCCGGGTAAAAGGGGATAGCTGCCGTCCACACGCTTGGCTAACATTGCATAGACCCTAGCATGAAACCTACTTTTTCTGTTGAAAACGTCCAGTTACATAATAGAAAATGATTCAGAACTATAGGTTAATATCTTGTGGTATAGTTAAAGTTTAAACATAATGAAAATCTGTAAAGAATAAGTGATTTCATATAGGGTACATTCTTCCCACGTACTGCATTTCAAATTACTAGTAGGGCTGTGCAAATTGGTAAAAATGCCTCCCCGGGTACCCGTCGATCTTACGGGCGGGTACCCGGGTACCCGAAATTACGAAATTTTAAGTTTTTTTACGATTACCAAAAAAAAAAAAAAAAAATGAATTCAGTAATTTATCTACTTTAGGCCTATATTGACAGGTCATCACTTTAACACGCACGTTCTCATAAACGTGAACATGTCGACGGTCTCGGGCGCCAGAGATGCTCGTTTCTCATGTCCAGCTGTTGAAAATGCACATTCATTAGGAATTGATGTTGCCGGAATGCATAAATATCTCCGCCAGTCACTTATCGGCGATTACGATGAATAGGGGTGCGCGCGCAGCGTGTTGGTGACGTCACTCACTGGAGCTCGACGGACGAAATACGAGCGCGTATTAATGACGAATCACTTACTGCCGCCGCTGCGCGCCGACGAGTGCAAGCCTGACCGGCGGCGCGTTAATTGAGCGGAATTTGAGACGAAAAAACGGTCAAACGAGTACCCGACGACTCATTTCATTACCCGGGCTATTATCAACGGGCTATTATCAACGGGCGGGTACCCGGGTACCCGTTCACAGCCCTAATTACTAGCGCCTATGATTTCCCTAAAACAAAGAGCATCAATTACTAATCCCAGAGTATAAAATAACCTTGTAGTATAATATGCTAAAGCAAGCGTGGACTAGTAATTTGACAAAATGTTAATGGCCTAGAGCTGTGATAAACTGAGAGAACAGCGCGGAAAATTGACGGCCGCCTAGCTTGGCCTAGGCCTACTGCTTGCCAGTTTCAACCATCCCTAGGTGTCAAATGACTCGGCTAGAAGAAAACTACCTAATAGTTTTTGTTACTAAAATATAAATTTAAAAAATAATTAACCAGTCTGTATCCCAAAACTATAAATTTATTTCAATAAATTGGATAGGCTCCGTCAGCTGTGTTGTCTAGGCGTGTTGATCTCGCATTTACAGCCAAGTCGCCTAGGGCCTAGCAGACGTGCTAAACTCTGGCTTAAATAATAATATTCTGGCCAGACTTAATTTCGTAATGTAGGCCATCACACTCTTTCGAGCTTATTATATTATTTAATGAAGAGCCTCCACGAAATAATAAACATGTAGGCCCTAGGCCTACTTTGACACCGCACCAAAGCAAATCTAGGCCCAAAAATCTCGCGTGAACGGCTGACAAAGGCATTTAAATGTGCAAAATGAAGGGCGATGTGAGGTTAAATCCATTTTTCAAACATCTGGTGTAATCTGCTTACATATAAACACAGACATTAATCGGTAGTGTAATCGGCAAGATAAAATAATGTCCCATATAGGCCTATATGCTTCATTCAAGAACCTGTCAACATTCACTGCCGAGACCCAAAAGTCAAGTTTAGATAATACCTTTCAGGTAGTTTTGTATGAGTAAATGGTTGAAATGGATGGAAATCTATTTGGTTACTGTATGTTATTGCTTTCTAAATTGCAATTTTGGTGAATTAAATATACAATCATAATATTTCTTAGTATTTTTCGTAGACTGACGCGATTCACCATGCGTTTTCCTATCAGGTGGGCATACCTATCACCGATTCTCTAGTTCCTCACTCGCGCGCCAGAGAGCCATACTGTTCCTTGTTTCCTCGGATAACCAACGATCGGATTTTGTTCAAAAACTATACAGCAACCCGCCTAGGTGGTATGTACATATGTGTGAAAAATTACAAATCAAACAAAGAAACGGGGCAACCTGTATAGAAGCAGTAACAGAAAAAAAAAACAAAAAAAAAACAGACATTCGAGCCATAAGAGTAAAGTGGAGACGCTCGCTACGCTCGCTCAAAAATATCTAGGCCTGTATATTTCAACTTACCGTAGGCTAGGCCTACATATGAAATCCTTCATATTATTATATTATACTATTTATTTAACATAAGATGGACCAAGAGCTACCTACTGCAGAAAGCATTAGTTCGATAAAGTTGGCCTCTGTAATTGGAGGGAATCTAGGTGGGGGCAGAAATTATAGAAGGAAGCCAAATTAAAATTTTGCCACCAATCTAAAATGTATAGTAATAGTATCACCCACCTGGTAACATCAGGTAGCCATTGTGCTGTCAAAGATGGCCACTCAAGAGCGTGCGTCATGACAAGGTCATACAAGAATGGAGTGTTCTTCTTCCATATCTTATATTCTTCATTAATAACACGCTCCTCCACTGCATCGTCAAACGTTTCTACAAAGAAAAAAAAATCCAATTTGCTTTTATTCAAGGATAACTTACTGGTGATGGCTAGTTAATTCAACAACAATTCAACACTTGAAGTAGGTAGGCCTAATTTAGAGGTTTTAAAATAAGATCGAACTACCGATACACCTATTTTTGTGTTTAGGCCCCTACTATAATTCTGAAAACAGATTTAACCTAGTCAGTACAAGTTCCCACCTGGGACCCAAGTTTTGAAAACTTACGTTTGCAGTCACCTCTTTAAAACGAGTGACTTGTAGGGTTACGTGACTACTAAAACGTACGTTTTGAGCCGAATGCAAGTTTTTAATCAATACGCACGTTTCGAAACGTACGTTTCCACCCACGACCGAAAAGCTTGTGGTTTGATGATTAGTGATATATGTCATCGCCCCTATGATTCACTTACGCACCTTTTAGTAATGTCAGGAAATGTATGCTTTCATTATAGATGGCCGTGACTTTGATTTATTATTTGTCATTCGTTAGTTCACATTGTTAGAAAGTAATAATGGATGTTTTTATGTTGAACCGTTATCTTTGTATATCATGTAGGCCTATTACTTATTTTTTTTTAGAATTACGCTTACTATGCATCATTATACACTCGAGAATCGACATTCTACACTAATGACAGCCATCGTAATCGTAGGCAATGTTTTTCACTTTGGTTCTTAATTTTAGCGCTAGAGCGCTAGGCGTAATAATACGCAATTCTGATTGGTTGGGGGATGTTTTACATTCACAAAGCTTTGACTCTTTCGGAACAATTGCTACGATGACTAACAGCAACACCCATCTATCCCACAACGTACGTTTTGATTCCAAAACTAGCAATTTATTCAAGTCACCGAAATGAGGTGGGATAGGAATTACGTTTTGACAGTGGCTAGTGGCTGCAAACACATTTTTCAAAACTTGGGTCCCAGGCATTGGTTTCAGATGGAGTTTAGCTCGGAGCGATTTATTACGCTACTGAAACACGCCCTTTGAGTAGCGGAATAGCCATGTTTTTATTTGTTTTGTGCCTATAGGGAACCTAAGTGGGCGTTGTCCGGTTCTCTCCCGTCAGCGAGGTAATAGGCGATTAACCCGTGCTAAATGTTTCGTAAGCGATAGCCCGCGAGAACCCGACCACAGACCGAATTATATTCATACTGTAAAAAACTATAATCTTTCCTCTTTGCGTGGATATACATAACTCTGCTCTATCACAAATATTAATGACATTTGTTTTGAGTTGAAGTGAACTCTACATTTACACTGTGCCAAACCTTCCAAACTGCTCATGAAAAAGCACGCAAAAACATTTTGTCCGTGGCATCAGCATAACATTTGGTATCCGACTTGCTTTGTGGCTACTGTGAGGTCACTGGGTTGTACTAGATTATACATTACTAATAAAATATCCTTTAATGTGCCAACAAAATCTTGAGTGCAAAGTACATTTAGCAACCATGGATAGGCGCGTGGTATGCAAGGATGCCACAGCTGCACACAACGTGGCTGCTTCTCGCTTAGGTTGCCGCTCAGTCAGAGTACATTTGCGACAGCGCGCAAACATGGGTCCATTTAACTCATAATAGTTTGAATTTAGGAAGCGTCATCGAGCAAAGTAGAATGCCATCATCAGATTTCTTTTGCGCGAGTCAAAAGATACGGCGAGTTACATTTTCGTACCATGCTAATTCTTATGGGCGCAGAGACCAGAGAGAACCAATTTCCTTCCCGCCTTCAAAACTTAGGTTCCCTATTGTTACGTCAAAAACGCGTATTTTGGGTACTTATGTTATGCACACAACTGGTTATTACTTGTTCAATTACATTTTTAAGGAGTTCCAGCCTAGGCCTATTCCCGCTAGGGGTGGAATCCTTAACCGTTTAACCGCCCGTGGCTGAAAACCGGTTTGTGATTTGTCTGCGCCTGTTAACCGTGAGCATAACAACATGGTCCGTGTAAACAACACATACAATGAAAAAACAATAATGTTTTTCGAATGTAGTGTAGCTGTCAGCTGGTCGCCATACTCGAGTGCATCTCGGTAGGGCTGCACGTGCATTTGGATGGCATTGGCGCAAGGATAATCGTAGCCACCCACTCAAGGTCGTGACTCTTGCGGGGGAGAGAGAGAGCAACTGACCGTGATCTTGACTGGAATGGGAATGAATTCGAGATAGGTTCCAGAGTATGTTATAGATGACGTTAATGGCAGACCTACTGATGAGAAATTAAGTTTCATTTCGTAAGAACGCAAAGATAAGGAAGACCGTTCTGTCTAGCTACTCGCCAGCTAAATGGGGGGGGGGGGGGGGCAACGATATGGGATGTCACGAGTGTCGGGCAAGTACGAGTGGTGTCACACAATGTCAAGTGCTGCATTATTATCAAGGTCATGTGACAGTGCCAGTGGATATAGCTAGGACCTCTGATTCACATTTATCACTACACGTTATTCCAGCTAGAGATTACCGCTGTGGTTATCTAAGGTAGGCCTAGGGCCTACGAGATTACGTGCTTCTGTCCTAGCCAAGATCTTAATCCAGTCGTGAGTTTAACACAAATCATTTCGTGCCGTGCTGTCCATGGCCAAATAAACTGGGCCACGTCAATGGTATTTTTTATTAAGGTCGTGTTGCCGGTTAGAGCCTAGTTCCCTCAGCTGCATTACGTAAGAAGTGGAATGGGGACGCTGCAATTGGCAGGGGCCAACTGATAAGCACAGCGTTCTCAACTGAACCGGTAATAAATATAAAAAAATCCCCCCCCCCCCCCCCGCTTTCAATTAGGGATTTCAGTTAATCGGTTAACTGCGGTTAATATCGCCGATTAATTGACTAGATAATTAACCAATTTATCCCACCCCTAATTCCAGCAGGTCACTACAAATCACTCGATGAGTCATTTGAGCGCATAAATTCAATATCGACTTCACTATTCCGAATCAATATATCTCACAATTATCTCCAAATTAATAGAACTGATTTGATTCGTACCATTCCGCTACTAGGGCCTAGGCCCTAGCGCCTATTCCGCTACTAGGGCCTAGGCACTAGCGCCTATTCCGCTACTGGCGCATCACACCGTAGCCCTAGACATGTTGCGGCCTAAGCTAGACGCCTAGGCGGGCCTACCCTAGGGTTAGCCTATTACCTAGGGTAGGCCTAGGCTACCGGAGGTCTTATGAATAGGCCTTAGCACAGCTAGGTATAGAGCCTATTTTAAGTTAGCCTACCCGATATTGGGCCTAGACCTGCCAAAGCTAGGCGGAACTTCTTCGGTTGGTACCCTATGGACCGGTTTCACACAAACGCATGAGGCGATTCGACCGTAGCTACGGGAAAAGTACGTTTCTCAATTCGTCCGTAGCAGGAACGAACATCGCCGAAAATCACCGAAGGTACTCGAACTGTGGATAACGGAAAAATTAGCCTGCTAATTTACCCGTAGAACAGGAAGTAAATTACGGTAAAATTACGTTAATTCAATAATAACCACTATGAAAATATACGAATTATGTTATAATTAATAAAGATTGAACACAAACACTACCATTCACTGTTGCCGGCGCGCCATATTTATTATGACATTTACTTAGTAGGCCTACCAACCTTTCTCAATAAAATACTCTAGGCCTACTACCAAACCTTTAACGTTGCTATTTTAAATCTTAACTCGTTTTTAACGGAAAGAATTTCGGGTGCGCTCTTATCGATTGTAGCCTAGGCCTATCCTAGAACTAGCGCGGCGCAGCACTTTTTAAACGCTTTTATCATATTATTGTGTTTGCGACGGGGCCGAATGTAGTGAAATCATTTGCAGAAAAAACATGGACCCAAATAGAATGGTAAAAAAAACGACCAAACGAAAATTTGAACCGCTGACCTCTCGCATAGAATTTGGACTCGCTACCACTCTGCCACAATGCACTGTGATATTTGAAGCTATTGGCCTAGTTACGTGGTATCCCGCGGACGATTCGGATACCTTCGATTATTTTCGCTGATCTTCGTTCATGCTACGGACGAATTGAGAATCGTAATTTTCCCGTAGCTACGGTTAAATAGCCACTTCCTTTCACAAAACTAGGTACTTGCGTTAGGTTAGCCAAACTTTCAGCTGGTTACCCTGCGCCGCGCTAGTTCTAGGATATAATCGATAAGAGCGCACCCGAAATTCTTTTCGTTACAAAACTACTTACCGGTAGGCCTAGCCTAGTTGTTTTTCAGTGTTTTTATTGAAAAAAAAAACAGTGTTAAAAAACCGGTCTATACCAACCGAAGAAGTAGCCTACCAGCTAGGCCTAGGGTTGAAGTAGGAGGCCTAGGTTAGGCCTAGCTGCTAGGCTAGCCTAGGCTTCCATGAAGTTAAGAACGAAGGCCCTAGGCCCTCACTTAGGCTTAATCTATAGGTCGTCTAGCTTCAGGGTTGCTGCAGGTAGGGCCAATTTGTAGACAAGAGCCAAAAAATCAAGTAGAAATAGGTAAGCCTAGGGCTAGGCCTAGGGTCTTTGCCAGGTTGGCGTGGGACCCGGGCCCAGAGGCCCTGCATGCAAGTTGGACCGGTTACGCTAGAGCCTAGCTAGGCGTTTTGTCTTACTACATTCACTAATTTATTGATAAAAAGTAACCTATTACCTCCGTCTTTATCTCCCATTACAATTTTGGTGTAATCGGTGCAATAAATTGTCGTAAAGTCAAAAACACTTCCAACAACAAGCGGTAAAACCACTCCCGCCAAAGCTTCATCAACCAAGTTCAGAAAACCACAATTGCGGGAACGACAGCACAAGCGAGAAGCGAGTAAACATGAGCGAACCGAGCTAACAGCAACATTTTTTTCCATGTTTTTTTCTGAAAATCACCGCCTGCCGGATCAGGATGTAAATTAAGAAGAATATAATATAAGAGCGGGATTATGAAATGGATTCCGAACTGAGTGAAATCAGGATATTTTAGTGAAACTACAGTTCAGTGACCAGGGTCAGTTTCACAATCGGAAAAGATGTACCATAAATTTAAAAACCATAAATGCCGAAAATAAATAATAAATAACTAACAAAAATCGCTGCTTTAGCATTGAGTATAGAACCTTAAATAAATATATGAATGAATATATTCGTATTTAGAGTCTACCCACTCAGTCATATAACTTGTTTAACGTATAAGTTATAACTTCTTTTTGTTTTAGAGTTTAAACGTGATTTCGTCAATTTCAAATATTGCAAGTATAACAAAACTTTAGCCAACATATTATACAAGTCTGCTGTGTCTGTCATTCAGATGATATACATTTTGTGAAGTACCGGTATAAACGTTGAGTGAATACGGTATACGGTTGTTTTTGTTGGCGCCATGAAGGTGCTGTGCTGCATGGTGGAAACTAGAGAATCTGGATCTTGTGGAAACGAGTTTCTAGCAGCACTTCCGTGACGTCACAGCATGGTCACAGTCAAGATGGCAGCGCCCACAAATCTCTACTAAAACTACCGTATAAATACTTGAAATCATTTCTCTTTACAGCGTCTAAGTCAAGTTTGATGCATTCTTATTTTACTGTAAGTATTAATAATTAATTGTACAAATTATAACTTGCATAGTCAAACACGATAAACATAACATCGGCTCCGAAAGTTTGTTTTGTTTGTTTGGTGTTCCCATCAATGGTGTTCCTAAACCGACAATGATGGCTCAAGCATTGAAGGGACATTCACCCGCTAAACCCTAAAAATATATTTCATTCAGGCTATGGTTATGAATTTACAAAGTAACAGACAAAATATTGGGACCACCAATAATTGTGCCAAAAAATGGTCAAACTTGGTAATTTTCGAGCTAGGTCCCATAAGAAATGTGGACGATCTTTATGCCCCGTGACCTTGGAGGATTTTTGTGAAAATAAAAATATTGACCATTATTGACGTACTCAACAACAATTTAAGTAAATCCTCTTTGTTTTGTTTTTTGTAATTTGAACAAGTGGTTCAGTCAAATTATTAGCTTTGTTTGTTTGTCCTGTACCAGGTTCACATATTTACTCCTGGAATCGTCGGATGTACGTCATAAAACCGGAAATAGGAGTAATAAGTACACGTTACGCCCAGTTGGGACAAAAAACATATTTGCACCCAGTTTTGACATTTGACGAGGCAACGAAGGGCTAGAGCCTATATACCCACACGATGATAGCTATAGCTTAGGGCCTAACTATATTTTTCAATATTTTGGCCTAGATAATAGGTTTCTAGTACATTGTTGTGCATAATATTGCTAAACGTCTTTCATGCAGACCTATCCTAGTTTTAGGTTATGTCGGCCCTGGTCTAAGGTTTTTGCTTAACGGTTGATTGGATGAGCGTAGCGAGCGTAGCGAGCGAAGCGAAGATTCCATTTCACTACACTGGAGAAAAAAATCCGGAATGTTTTTTTTTTTTCTTTTTTTTTTCTGTATTTTTGTCTGTTTGTCCACACGATTCCGGCTAAACCGATAATCCGATTGCGATGAAATTTTATGGAGACCTTCGAAATCTCTGAACTTAGAACTGCCAAGTTTTTGAGCGCAATCGGAAAAAATTTTCTCATGAAAATCGCAATTTTACGATTTTTTTTCGATTTTTTAAAAATTTCTTCGACTTATAACACCTACATGCTTTATCGATTTTAATGATTTTTGCACAGAACCTTTATTTTATGAATTAATAGATAAGTGTTAAATTTGAGCGCAATCGAGAAGTTATTTCTTATAAAAATCGCAATTTTACGCTTTTTTTCTTTTTTTAACAATTTCAATTAATTTTTAAAAAATTAAAAAAATTAAAGTTAATTTTTAATTTAATTTAATTTAATTAAAAAATTTCAATTATGTAATGATTTTGCCACAGAACAACAAAAAATTCGCATAACACATGGCTGCTCAATGCACCAATTACGCTCATCCAACAACGCGGCGGGACTTAAGCGTTTTCCTAGTTAATTGGCATTGTCCCTTTTAAGAAAGGCCGTGAATATTCATAAAACCACTGGGAAAGATATTGCACGGCCCGGCTTTTTCCATTTTAACTTCTAGCTTCTTTCTTAGCTTCTCACTACACCAACCAAGCCACTACAAACTTTAAAATGGCGCAATATTTTGTCGTTTTACACCCACTCCTGCTAAAGAAGCAGGTGTAAAATTCTTACTCCAGTCGCAGTTGTGGTAACTTACAACAGGACAAAAAAACGTTTCTGGGTTGTGACAGGTACATTTACACCAGGACAGAAAAACGGGTTGTTCGTGAAAAACTTGTACCTGGTGTAGTTGAAACAGAACAACAAACAAAGCTATAGATAATTATTATCATCAAGAAGGGGTGTGATTTCGCAATACATATTTTTGCGTGTTTGAGTGCTCCAACGCACACTAACCCGGACTGCCGAGCAAACATCGAGGAGAACGAAGCCGTTACACTAGCTATCACTAGCTATTTAGCGGTATTCGTAAATTTCAGGGCAGAGCGTTCACCCACTCTACCCCTGACCACGCACGAGGTTGCTTAACTTCGGTAAGAGGACATGTGTGTGTACTCCTGATCTCCTCAGGAAAGCATCATGGGTTACGCATGCTAAAGGATTCAATCCCAGCATTTGCCTGTTAACTTCAGGAAAACCTCCAGGAAGGATTGACGATGTCCGATATCGAACTAGTGACACCTGGAATGTATTTATTTAACATCTACTCTAAATAGACACAGAATGAACTACGTATCTCTAGAAGTCATAAAGCTAATGCGGAACTCAATAAACCCACGTTATTAGAATTTGAGTGTTCCAGGTTTTATTACCAAGACATTGTCCCGTTTTTAGTCGAATAACCAAAAAATTGGTATTATCGATAGAAATAATTTGAGCACAAATGAATAACATCTACAAGTTACGCCACCAATAAATAATTTCGGTGATGATCAATAATATTGACTTTATACCGCATTTATGGCATGGATAATGCAAAAGTATAACAGTGCACCTACAAAAATGGCTCCATCTTGGTACCTGCTCAAGATATATCTTTGATCCTTGGCAGTAGTATAAATAAACATTCTTGATTTGTGCTCGTAAAAACTTTTGCCTTAATGTCTCATACTTTCGTTTGGAGCGATTTGTTTATGAATTAGCTTTATGTGCTGTACAGCGGGCTGCCTGCGCGTCACATTGCAGGCGTACCGTACGGTGCTGCGACCTAGCGTCGATAACTAGAACTGCGTAGTCAAACCACCGTCTTACGAGCCCTTGAGACGCGTGTACAGCGGGCTGCCTGCGCGTCACATTGCAGGCGTACCGTACGGTGCTGCGACCTAGCGTCGATACAAATTCGGCATCCACCATCACTTCTTGAAGGTAGGCTGTTGGATCCTATCCCACACCCAGTCAAAATATGTAAACTTTGGTTTTACGAGCCCTCGACACGCGAAATAAGCAAGGAAAATGACAAAGTGTCTACGAGAAAGTGGCCGAGTTTCGCCCGTTCACGGCCAAAACACACCACGGTAGATTTTATTTGTTTCTTTCTGGTCATTTATCAAGACATGTCATAACTTAATTAATTTCTGCTCTTTCTCGCGAACAATGATTTTTTGGCGAACCAAGAACTGCCACGTTTTTGAGCGCAATCGAAAAATTATTTCTCATTAAATTCGCAATTTTACGTTTTTTTTCTTTTTTAAAACAATTCTTTGACTTATAACACCTACATGCTTTATCCTATTGTAATGATTTTTTCGCATAACCTTAATTTTGTGAATTAATATATTCATGTAAAATTTGTGCGCAATCGAATAATTATTTGTTATGATAATTTCAATATTACGATTTTTTCCTTTTTTAAATTACGATTAATTAAAAAAAATTAATTTAAGTTAATTTTTAATTTAATTTAATTTAATTTTAAAAAAACTTCAACTTAGTAATGATTTTTTCACAGAACAACAGAAAATCCGCATAACACATGGCAGCTCAATGCACCAATTACGCTCATCCAACAATTACTATTAGACGTCTATTTATCCTATTTATGGGTAGGTATCCCTTGGTGGGGATCTGCCCGCCCCGCCCCCCACAACAATGAAAGGGGATGTTTTACCCGCCGAGGCGGTGGGCTAGTTTTGGTCTCTCTCTCCGCTCTGTCGTGACGCGGGCGCGGCAGGTCAGCAGCATGCGAGTAAGGATAAGGTGGTAGGGGGACTCATTTATTTTATGCACATAGCCCTTGATTGGAAGAATCTCCTCTGGAAATGGGCACTGGTGTTTTCTCGGAATAATTTTTAAATGTGTCAGATATTACCAAATAAATAAATAAATAAATAAATTTTATTAGAGTCTGCCCACTCAGTTATATAACTGATTTCAGTAAGGGACTTTAAATCAAAGTGACCAAGCCAACCCTGCAGGCCCCGACGCAATCGACGAGTGAACGATAACCAACCAAAGATCGATATTTTATCAACAAGACCAACGAGCCACACAAATCACCATTATTGTTATATTTCACGCATTGCAGCATATAATTTGTGAAGCTCAATGGTCCTGTGATGTTTGTATTCCTGCTTCCAATACAGAAGGTCGCTGGATCAAAATATTGCGATTCAGTCTAGATTTTTTAATCATCTAAAATGAAATTGATGTTCACCAATATAATAATCATAATATGCAAAGCAAACGACGACTTAAGAATCGTCCTTGCAAGGTAATTATTATCGGTGACTTCGGCATACAATAGAATTGAAATAAGAGGAGTATATTTGCATACTTCATAGAAAGGCTGACAATAATAACAATAATACAACTGCTATGAATCAATAATAATACAATTATCAGTTATGGATTTTGCTGTATATTTGAAATAATCTAAAGAATTATTTTGCAAACAAATCCATTTTACCTCGTATTATCCGTACATTGATGATTTACGCTAATACTTCACTGACAAATGATCTAACGTTCTATAAATGGCATACAATAATAAGACAATTAAACTGTATATTCATTATCTATTCGTTCAAATATAGTTCATATTCAACATAAAATAAACACAATCATCCCCTATCTGAAAGCTGTTATGTTCGATCTCAAACAATCAACCTAAATCATATTATTCTGTATTGTGAATAATCCGGCATCGGAAAAATAATGCAAAACAAAACAATAGAAACGTGTATACCTGTTTAAACTAGGAAAACGCTTAAGTCCCGCCGCGTTGTTGGATGAGCGTAATTGGTGCATTGAGCTGCATTGAGTTACGCGGATTTTCTGTTGTTCTGTGAAAAAATCATTACTTATTCGAAGATTTTTTTAAAATTAAATTAAATTAAATTAAAAATTTACTTAATTTTTTAATAATTCGTAATTTTTACGTAATTTTAAAAAGAAAAAATCGTAAAATTGCAATTTTCATAAGAAATAATTATTCAATTGCGCTCAAATTTACACGAGTATATTAATTCATGAAATAGAGGTTCTATAAAAAAAATCATTACAATAGGATAAAGCATGTAGGTGGTATATGTCAAAGAAGTGTTTTAAAAAAGAAAAAAACCCGTAAAATTTCGATTTTCATGAGAAATAATGTTTCGATTAAGCTCAAATTTCACACAAATATCTTAATTCATAAAATTAAGGTTCTGTTAAAAAATCATTACAATCGGATAAAGCATGTAAGTGTTATAAGGCGAAGAATTTTTTTAAAAATCGAAAAAAATCGTTAAAATTGCGTTTTTTATAAGAAAATTTTTCCCGATTGCGCTCAAAAACGTGGCAGTTCTAAGTTCAGAGATTTCGAAGGCCTCCATAAAATTTCATCGCAATCGGAGTATCGGTTTAGCCGGAATCGTGTTAACAAACACACAAAAATACAAAAAAAAAAAAAATACAAAAAAAAAACATTCCGGATTTTTTTCTCCAGTGTAGTGAAATGGAATCTTCGCTTCGCTCGCTACGCTCGCTACGCTCATCCAAAAAACTCGACTGCAAGAGTTTGGAAGACAGTGTTCTTCGCCGTACTTTTACACAATACATTTCTCGTGTTTAACATGTCAGGGTGCAATGGTGCTTCAAGAGTCTAGCTATTTATATATTGATGTTACTTACTAGGAAAACGCTTAAGTCCCGCCGCGTTGTTGGATGAGCGTAATATTGGTGCATTGAGCTGCCATTGTGTTATGCGGATTTTCTGTTGTTCTGTGAAAAAATTATTACTAAGTCGAAGATTTTTTTAAATTAAATTAAATAAAATAAAAAATTTACTTAATTTTTTTATTAATCGTAATTTTAAAAAAAGAAAAAAAATCGTAAAATTGCGTTTTTTAAAAAAAATTATTCGATTGCGCTCAAATTTTACACGAATATATTAATTCATAAAATTAAGGTTCTGTGAAAAAATCATTAAAATCGGATTAAGCATGTAGGTGTTATAAGTCGAATTTTTTTTTTTAAAATCGAAAAAAATCGTAAAATTGCGATTTTTATGAGAAAAAAATTTTTGATTGCGCTCAAAAACGTGGCAGTTCTAAGTTCAGAGATTTCGAAGGCCTCCATAAAATTTCATCACAATTGGAGTATCGGTTTAGCCGGAATCGTGTTAACAAACACACAATAATACAAACAGAAAAAAAAAAGAAAAACATTCTGGATTTTTTTCTCCAGTGTAGTGAAATGGAATCTTCGCTTCGCTCGCTACGCTCGCTACGCTCATCCAATGACAATTAATCTACCGAGGAAAACCCCGGAAAAAACTTGCCAGAGGATTGACAGAATCGACACTGTCGGTTCCGTCGTACTTTACTACACGATACAGCCGATACTAATGATTAATGTAAGAATCATAGGGTTAAGTCTCGTAAGTAGTAGGCCTATAAGTTATACCTAAAAAAAATTAATCTTACACATAAACATATAAGTTCCTTGCATTTCTTGTTCTAAATTACATTCAAGTTCATTAATTATTTTGTGAGAAAACAATGTCATAAAGAGCCCACCCATCTAGGCCTACTTTCTATAATATTGAAATTTTAAATGACTAAGCAAACTGCAATCACTCCCCAATCGCTCCCACGGCCGGCTCGGAAAACTGAGATAATATAACATATTTCGAGATATTCTTGTAAAAGTTATGCATCTAACAATACAACTACTACTGTCGTCATGCCGTTGTCCATATAAACATTACAATATTAGACAAATTTGTAGCAAACATTACAGCATAGATAACCTCAATAACGTGGTAAAGTGTTCGTCAAGATCGTGGAGCGCTAGCGGTTTCTTTCAAATCTTCATGAATAGGGTTCCCAATCATGTACTTGTCAAAGGTACAATAAGGCAAATGATTGCTTCGGCTGCTGCCAAGAATTTTGTGGTTTCTACTAAAGATGCTGAAAACATTATTTCAACCCTTCGGTAGGCCGGGTCAGGTAATACTTTGTGTGATGCGTTGATGGTCTAGTCAATGTTTTTTATCCCATTTGGTGACAGTAGTAGGACCTGTGTCCGTGCGTCCGGTCAGAAGCTCTTTAATTCTTCATGAATAGAGCTCTAGAATGTGCTCTACGATCTTGACGAACACATACGCCGTATGATGACAGCTAGTGCGCGCGAGCCGGTGCATTTCCGAATTGCAAAGAGTGGCCGCTTGCTAGCGCTGCTTGTACGAACGCACGGTGCCTTATTAATTTTCTGTCCGACCATCCATTCGTCTGTGGTGTGTCATCAGTCATTAATATAAAAACCAAACACGTCGTCCAATTGACATGCGGTTTTTTGTTGGCATGTGTTGGTGACCCTGGGGGTAAAGGGGGTGCTCCCACAATGGGTGCCCCCCCCACCCCCGGAAAGTTTACAAATCCATCACCCGGCACCTCCACCAAAAACATCAAGGCACGGATAATTATTTTGTTTGCATTGTCTGTGATGATGAAATTTATATCTAACGTTATAAATTATAACACTGTTTAAATAATAAATTGCGTTGCGTAGGGAGATCCATAATAACGAATTTGAATCCAACCCAACGACTTTGTTTTTGCTTTGTCTGGAGATTTAGTTTACCTTGGTCAAGGTCTACTTGGTCTCAGCTCTAGCGGAGGTTCGTCGAACTAGAGCGGAGATCAAGTGGACCTTGACCTTGGTGAATATAAATCTCAAAGGCCGTGTGTTGTCATGACATTGATGTGACAGAAAGAACTTGTGTTATGTTTTACCACAGAATGGAGTGGTTAATTTGTTGCCTCATTTGGAATTGTAATGTAATTTACAAACATCTGCTGAGACAATAAAGCTTTGATAGTTTGATAATATTTTAATAATATCATGTTCCCGCGCAAGAAGCTCTATGCTGTTTTGCTACTCTGCCTGGTGGCTCCAGGACTTCGGGCCACACTGAACAATACATCAGACGACCAAGACAGCGTCTCAAAGTACTTGAAACTACTATCTAGTATCAAAAACTTGACCGATAACTGGAAAAGTGAAACTGTGCATGTTCCATGGAACATAGAAAACGCAAGAAATGAGACGAGTCACGCCGGTGTAGCGGGTGTAGCGGGTGTACCCCCAGAGTACCCTCTCGTATTCAATACTACGTTAGCAACAAACGAGGAAAACTCCACGCGAGGAAGCTCCAATCAGCATCATTTGAAGGAAGAACTCTCCGAGAATTTGTCTTATCCATCATTAGGCCTATCTGATCTTCTAAAGTACGAGATACACAGACATAAAGTTGCCCCAGCAAACCATACATTGAAAATTGAAATCCCGATGTTATTTAGATCAAGTAATGTTAACTTCTCTAGGGATGAAGATCCCAGAAGTACGTCGTTGGATGCTAATGAACGAGCGTTCACAGATGAAGTGATGAACAGAAATGAGTCGACTCAAGTATCCCCGGAGTACTCTCTTGAATTGAATACATCGCCTACATCAAACGAACAAAACTCCACACTCAATAGTTTCAACCAGCAACATGTGAAGGAAGAACGCCCAACGGAATCTTCATACAAATCATTATCCGATTTTTTACGTGTTAATGCAATGAACGAAATACACAGGCATAAAGTAGTTCCAGCTAATCATACACTGAAAAATGATCTTCCGTTGATATCCAGGTCAAGAAATGTGGTTAACTTCTCTACAGAGTATGAAGACACATCAAGTAAATCGTTAGATGCTGATGAACAAGCATTCACCGATGAAGTGGTGGACAGAAACGAGTCGACTAAAGTAAGAAAGGAAGATCAGTTATTGAGTGTACCCCCAGAGTACTCTCTCTCACTGAATACAACGGATACATCAAAAGAACAAAACTCCACACTCAAAAGTTTAAACCAGCAACTTGTGAAGGACGAACGCCCAAAGGAATCATCATACAAATCATTATCCGATTTTCAGACAGACAAGGTAGTGCATAGTCCATCCCCGTGCCAAAATGGAGGGACGTTTACTGTAGTAAATGGTAGTTACTTATGTCTGTGTGATCTGGGTTACAACGGGGTCACCTGTGAGATCCATTCTGCCGTTTGTCAGCAGCCATTCAAACCCGGAGAAAGTCTCCCCTGTGTGAACCACGACAAGTCGTGTCGCGCCGTCCCCGGCGGAGGATTCGTCTGCGAGTCCGACCTCGTCTCGTCCAGGAACACAAGCTACCACAACACCTCGAACCTCGTGGAGTGTATGGGAGTGGGGGGGTCCCTATGCCCGGACACCTGGCAATGTTTTAATCTCAACCAGACTACGGATAACTACCGGTGTGAGCCGCCTAGCGACGAACTGCTCTTCCCCGACTTTCAAGGGGTTGATCCGAACACCAGGAAGAGGCGCTCGACGCGGGACGACGGCTGCAAGGATAATCTCTGCCAGCACGGATCCATATGTAAGAAGAACAAATGCATATGTTTGCTGCATTACTCGGGTAGATATTGTGAAAAGGAAATTAATTACTGCACTAGTAACCCTTGCATAGAAGGGGTCCCGTGTGAGACCAGATTAGGGGGGTATAACTGTGACTGCCCTGCTACACATACGGGAATACAATGTGAAATACCAAAGAGAATAGCTTTAAAACAAATGAAAAGCCCTCATTTTCTCTTCGTTATTCAGCAGTACTCTGGTATGTCGTTTCATTACTGTTTCTACGCGAACGCTATAGGGGAATTACCAAGCGTGGTCATATCTTTTGAAGATGGTGTTTCCAATAAGGTGCACGAAAGTGACTTCACTCGCTTGAGCGATGCAAAAAATCGTCCCCTAAAAACAGTTTTTCCCGATTTAAATTTTTTAAATACAGACCCACAATTGGTTGTCTTTAAACACACTTACAAGAAGCCAGGGTATTACAACATCACTGTTGCAGCACACAATGCCTTGAACCTTGTTTTCACGTCCACACACACTGTGCGAGTGGATCCACCTTGGCGTTGCGAACTGTCCACAAAACTGCGCAACTGTGTGAAATCTGTCGGCGCCAATATCACAGAGTACAGGAGAGAAGATCAGATTGTAATACTCTCGGATACAATCGTCAATTGTTCTCATGCCAAACTGAGTTACGAATGGAGTTTACACAAACTCAAAACAATTCTAGACAAACATACAGAGGAAAACCTATTTCATCTTGAACCTGAAGTAGCAACTAATGAGCCACACTTAATCATATATCCATACATTTTACCATTCGGTATCTATGCTGCTCAATTAAATGTAACAATGAAAAAACCAAGGTCAAATCTGTTCGAATATGCTCTCACTTGGTTCAAGGTTAAGGAAATGAGAATCATAGCCAGATTGGTTGAAGGATCGCTCCAACAGGTGCGCTGGGGTTCGCCCGTCGTTTTAGACGCTTCAGAGTCGTATAATCCAAATATGCCACCTAAACAACAAAAGAACTTGCTGTTCGCGTGGACCTGTGCTGCTACCGGACCCTTACAAGAAGGGGTTGAGGAAACGATGGACACGTTTTGTCCAGATTCTACTGACACCCCCTTGTTGACCACTAGTTCAGTTTTGCATGTTCCTCCAAAGAGTTTGGTTCTCAACTGGGGGTACGTCTTCGCTTTGCAAGTATCCGAAGCCACTGAGACCGAGTACCGCAACCTGACTGAAGCTATGGCCGCTGTGGTGGTGGAGGTGATGCCGGACGACACGCCGATAATAACGGTGAGATGCGTGCGCAACTGCGAGAAACACA
>JAMZAV010002955.1:0-82098 GCA_024449915.1 Sweltsa coloradensis
AGAAATGTCCGTGATAAATGAAGAGATATATCCTAATAAAAATAAATTTCAGTCGTTGTGTTAGGTGAGATTTTTCTACAAACTACCGTACCCTAAAACATTTGTTGCTACTAATAGCAAGCTGAGAGCTCTACCGCTAGGCTAAAAGCATCCATAGTTTACCATAAGGGAGAATTTTAAAATTTAAAAAATCGTATATTTAAAAAAGCGTGAGTGAGAGTGGTTCAAGAAAAGAAGTGAATGACATGTAAGAATGGCTGCTAAGGTTGTTGGACGTGTTGACAAGAGATTTGACGCCGAGTGAAAAACAAGCGCACCGACAGAGAATGTTGACGTAGAAGCGGTCAATACATAATAGATAGAGAATCTCAATCAACTTCCCCTGATTCAATACCAGTGAGTTATGGCCTGGGCCTCCTCGTTGCATGATCACGTCACGGACGCGAGTTATTGGGCGATAACACGGCAACTTTGGACGAGTTTCCGGATACGAGCGTTTTTATGGAGAATAGGGAATGTGCACCAAGTCCAAATATTGACGTGGGTGTAATAAATGGATAGAAAACCACTTAAAAACGCCATTACTGCAATTAAAAGCAGAAAGCAGAAAGCAGAAAGAGAACGCGACGAGTTATAGCAAACAATTTAAGTTCGTACTTTTTCAAATGACGACAATATTAATTTTTCTATCGATTTCGTTTATTGATGTTGTGTAAACTTAGAAAAGTGATGTCTATCATCGTAAATGATTTTTTTTCAAGAGTATGGTTACCCGAAAATTATATAATTTGATAGAAAAGTTCTTGAAATGATGATGTCAAATACTTTACAAAAGCAGCATGGCAAGTCTGCATAGCGGATTATCGGCAAACTCAGGGTATTTTGAGGTAATTCGGCGGGTGCAGGATCCCAAACTTTCGGGAACGGCTTAGGTCAATCAATTTTGCGTTCCCTATCCCGTTTTTATCTTATCGACACCAAAAAATTATAAGCCCAAACTAATTTTTTGAATTTTGGTGGAGGTGCCGGTCCAGATTTAAAATATACGCGGTGAATTAAGTCGAACCAAAAATAGCCCATTTAGCTATCTTATTATGATATTTCATGAATAAAAACTATTATTTTAGTCACAAAATAATTTATTACCATCACAGAGTAACAGGAAATCAAAGGGAAATAATTATAAATTAGTTTGAAAAGTTGATTTTTGTTCTCGTGTTGATATTGATAATTTAAAATTTTCCACATTGCTGCAATTTCTTACCTCGATGTCATTATTAGAGCGATCATATATTTACATAATGTGTCGCACTTTTCGCATGACTATTCAAATCTTCCAGTTAATCGAAACATTTACTTAAATCAAGAAGTTTTATATTTTCTGAGGCAGTATTGAAGCCGTATATTCTTTGGTTCTAGAGAGTTGTCATGTGTTGTTATTTCCTAGCTGGTGCTGCTATCTCTCGGCAGTCGCATTCCTTACTGAAAACTTCTATACTAGGACACACACATAACAAAAACTTGTAGAAATACAGCCAAACCTTACACACTCAAAAGGAATGAGATCTAAAAAAAGGGCCAAGCTCATCTACCCTTCCACATTTGCGCATTCTTAATTCATAAACGTAGTGTCCCATAACAGCATCCTCGAAAAGCTTGGCAAAATAGAATTTGCGATTATTAATTTAACGTAATAGTTTATCCAAGTTCTTTTTTTGTAATTAATTTAAACGTAAACATGCAAATTCTATTTTGCCAAGCTTTTCGAGGATGCTGTTATGGGACACTGTACGTTTATGAATTAAGAATGCGCAAATGTGGAAGGGTAGATGAGCTTGGCCCTTTTTTTAGATCTCATTCCTTTTGAGTGTGTAAGGTTTGGCTGTATTTCTACAAGTTTTTGTTATGTGTGTGATCTTATTACTTTTTCAAGTTCCATTACAAAATTATTTGTTAAAATATAATATTTTTATCAAAGTTGATTTAATTTTTATGGTATTAGCAATAACAATAGGATGTAAAATATCTAGGCCCGGATTCATGTACATCCTGGGTATAGGTGGTATAACCATGGTATAACGACGGTATAAGGACTGGTTAAGTCTAGGCAACTCACATCCTATTAAAACTTTCCCATGTAACAACAAACGCACAACTAATGTAATTTTACACCTATTTCACTGCACCCACACGAGGGAAGCGATATATCTAGACGGCCTTGACCCACAGCCATGTAAATCATCAGATAATCAGAAGAATATTGAAAATTTTCACCATCTTTTGTTTTACATTTTTATTAAAAGTGACAGTAGATTGCGTGAGTTTATTAAAAGTAAAGAAAAAGCTTATTATTGCCGTAAATTTTGGAATAGCCTAGGACTATCATACCATTGTTTATCTGCATTAGGCTTGTAGTAATCAAAACTAGTTATTTGTGCGGGAAGTGTCAAAACAAGGTTGTGCTGGCCTAGGGTTGGCTAAGAAAGGCCTAGGGCTTGTCAAACATGTAGTGTAAGTATTTATTTATCTAGTCCTATAGCCTAATGGAACTTTAGACCTACATTGTTGTATTATAAATAATTTTCTACATCTGGGCCTAGGCCAGGGACGGTTTCTGATTTGTTTTATGAGAGTATAATGACACCTTTTCTCGTTCCACACAAAGAAGAAAAATTTTAAATGTCCGCCATTTGTTTACGTATCGCACTTTCCCGCCTAACTCTGCTTATACCGTCAACAAGTGTCAAGTAACTATGGTTACTTGTTGATTATATGCCAAGTGTTTAAGGCTTATTTTAAAACCTTTTTTTGGAAGCCTTCCAACAAACTTTTTCAACTTTTTTTTTCAAAAGAGACTATATTTCTATAACCTTAATGTCCATGTAAAATATGAACATTGTAGCCCCACCCGTCTGGTCAGAATCGCGGGCCGACGTATTAGATGTTAGCAGTAGGCAGTAGCAGTAGCTAGCAGTAGCTAACATCCTTAAAGTGATTTTGAGCATGTTTGAAGACATTTTTTCACCAAGAAGGAATGGTCGTACCCCAATAAAATTTGGCATGTGTTGTCAGGTACCTAAATCCCTCGATTGTGATAGTTTTCAAGTTCACATCACGTTACATGACGGCTGGGTAACACCTCGAAATCACCCCAACTCTGCTTGGTGTATAAGGTGCTTGAGTGTGTAGCGCACCGCGGCTTGGCTGCGGCGCCCTAACGGGCACCTAGATTCAAGGTTATGTGGTTTTGGTGGAGGTGCCGGTCCAGACTATTGGAAAATTATTATCATTGGAATTCCATGGGAAATTGGAATATTTCCTTAATTGTGTGATTTTTTGTACTCGATATTGTATTATTTAAACCAAATATTGATATCATAAATATTTAGGCGATACTGATATCATTTTTGATGTCGGTATTTTATTTCCATCCTTAGTACGAAATGTTCATCTTACAAAACAACGAACTAAATCGTTCAAATACAATCAATATGTGTATGAAGACCAAAGTGTTTAGAAAAAAGTTAACCAAAACAATGTAAATCAATTTTCACTACTCTCATACTATGATTTCTCGAAACATTGTAATTTTAGTTAGTTAAAACTTTCCCGAGATGTTAAGTATAACATTCCCGTTCTGAATCTGAAAAATCCCTTCCAGTACGCCCCTACAATCCGACATGTTTTGTTCCAATAACAAAATCAATATCATTTTTAGATTTTTAAACACAGGTCGTCGTTCGAAGCTTCTTCTGATAATCGATTATCGAATTTAAAAATAAGTGAAATCGCTTAAAGTTCAATTTCTGTCACAAAATATACTATTATAAAGGAAAAAGCTCACAGGTACTCGCATACGAAACTCATATGATATTTTATAAAGGGGAGAAGTAGGTTTAACAATCAATTAATCGAAATTGGCGTCAACCCTAAAACACATTGTTGACTAAGAACTAAATTTAATCTTCACTTTAAAATGTTATGTATGTACTTTATATTTCACAGAACTACATGTTTTGCATTTGTCTAAATTGTGAATGTATTTGCTAACGGGGCGATTCGTGCCACAAGCGCGGTAGGGAGTTCTTGGACTGATTTATCTCTCTCTGACTTTCAAAGTTTGTGTAAATCCAGCTATAAATTTACTTGAAGGGTGGTTTTGTTTGTTCGATATGTGGTAGTCTAGTCAATCTAGAGCGCCACTCCCCTAGAGTAATAGAAACAAGGTAGAGGGATCTAGATTTGAGTGTTTGCATACCGGTACGTCATGCATTGTGAGATTTTCTTAAATAAAATAAAATAAATTAATAAATAAATTCGTATTTAGAGTCTACCCAATCAGTCATATAACTGATTTTCAGTGGGGGACACGTTAAACCAAAGCGACCAAGCCAACCCTGTGGGCCCAGACGCAATCGACGAGTGAGCGATAACCAACCAAAGATCAATATTTTTTTAATAAGTGGTATGGACAGTGCGAACACCCGCGGATCAACGCCAGAATCAACAAGGCCGATTTAGAACAACTTTGAATTTATTATGTGCCTCGTTGTTAGGACGGCTCCAAAGTCACCGTCACGCCAAGAACTGATGGACTCAAGTCCAAATTAGATGTTAAAAGAGTTCTGCCTACAGCGGGACTCGAACCCTGGACCTTCTGCATTGGAAACAGAGACGCTAACCACAAGACTAACGAGATTTGTTTTGAACGCGACACTTACGTTTAGACAGCTTACTCAAGTCGACTACGAGAATATTTCAATTTATATTTGAACGGGCGTTTAATTAATGCATAAAGATGAATAAAACGCTGTATATACAATATGATCATTAAATCAATCAATTAAGGAGTTTTATTTCTAAGCAATTCAAGATTGTATGCTATATAGTTCCTCTAACAATCGTCATAACAATAGATAATATTTCTCGATTTGGTTAGTCGGGAAACACTCCCGTAGGTGTAATTGTTATTATTTACTACAATTCAGAAATTAAAAAAGTCCGCCCCAACCGGGGAACTACAATTCAGAGATTAAAATGTACCCGACCTGATGGTCTAGTGGTTAAGACGCCTGCCTGGATTGCGGGAGACCCGTGATTCGTATCCCGGTTGGGTCGACTTTTTTAATTTCTGAATTGTAGTAAATAATAATAGATAATATAGTAGGCTAAACAAGATAACACACTATAGAGGTTAAAAACTCAATGTTGGCATAATTTATCTCTACGTAGGTGATTATTGCAATGCATCTTACTTGTGGAGCTTGCTCTGTTCTGCCACAATAGCAGTGTTTGCCTGTTTACATTCTTGTGTCGGCCTATTGTTATGCTTAAGAGAAACTCTATTCCTAATATGTCACAAATTATTAGTTTATCTGGGAAATTAATAATAAAGAATAACTCTAAATTTAAGGGTCTCTTTTTGACAGGTTAATTCTATGTTGGGTGTGTTGTAAATATGTGTATGATTTTTTTTTAAATTATACTTACTCGTACCTATATTAAAACCGAAATGAACCCAACGTTACAAGAAAATTACTTTTTTTATTAGTTTCTCGGTTGTCCAACTGGTAGCGATGAGAAATTTGTATCTGAAACCGTTATGAGATAGAAACTGATTAGTGATTACGTCTCTTAGCACGACGTGAATATTTTGTCATATGAATTAATATGGCAATTTAAAATTTAGATTGGTCTAAGAGAATAAGGGCCGTATTTCGCCTTAGAAGACGGACAAAATGATTAACATTGTTGACGGGGAAGTCGAACCTGCTACTCTCCATGGTTATAATCATGGTTATTTACACCGTATAATTAATTAACCGTATCAATTAGGTTATTACACTCTTTGTGTAAGTAACTGAAGCGTCATACATATCTTCTCTCTTCTGCTCTCCTGATCCCTCTACCCTCGGATTCATTAGTCTGAGTAAACAGACGAGAAATTACCTCCACTTTTGTCGCGAAGAGACTAACTAACCAAGTTAAATGGAGTTTCGTGTTTACATTTTCTTAATTACACTTTAAACACAACTTATGGGACGCGGAATGGAATTATCTACGTGGGAAAGCCACTCTGAGTTGTCTACGCGCTCGTTCGTTACGAAATCACACGTAATTATTTCTCTATTTGAAAACTTGAGCTGTTGTTGAGTATACTTAATAGAAAACTTGACACCATATTCATATATGAGCGTGTTTAATATGTTTCCACGTCCCGAAGAGTCATGTTATTCACAACAACAATAACACTATACCGTAATGTTCGATAGGGGTGTGCGAAAAGAGAACAGGAATTATTATTTAGTACAATAATTTCGAGAAACGGGACGGGATCTGGACATTGGTAGTGACTAAATTACTTTATACTTCTAAAAATAGGATAACTTTAAAATAACAGACACAGTGAACATATTTTATTGAGGCCTAATGCACATTTTTTTACCAACTTTGAAGACATAAACACTAGATACTGGGAATTCAAATTTTTAAGAATCTTTTTACCATGGGAAAAATGTATATATTTCGAACGGTATCAATATCGTCAAACTAATTTCAAAGTAGTTATTTGCAATTTAGTTTGAATATCTCAATATTCGACCCCCCCCCCCCCCACCCACACAAAAACAGTCGCGTGATCTTCCGCACACATTATAGTATGTAAAGCTTGGACCGGCACCTCCACCAAACCAAGAAATCACGCTATCTTGTAACAACAGCGATCAACTCGAAATATTCAAATCTGTCACCTGTCCGGCTGGTTAGCTCCGGAAACCAACAACGACAACGACAACGACAACGACAACGACGACGACAACAACAACAACAATAATAACAACAAAAACAACAACTATCAGAGTAAAAGAATGTATCACAAGTCACTAAGCTATTTTTGGTGCGCGAGTGTGGGTTTCGTAAACAAATAATGAGGAACCAAATCCATCCGCAAAGGTTGGGCTTCTCCTATCGCAGCTAGCCTATCGGTGAACTCCGATTGAGGTGTCCCGGATTCGATTACTATAGGTTCAACTTCCTAGATCAACTTCCTAGATGAGGACACACTTCCTCAATATGCAGATGACTGGAGTCAACTCCTAACCTGTCCAAAAACTCAATTGCTGCAATGCCCCCACTAGTAAACAATCTAGCTTCCCAAATGTCTGTATACTGCCATAGCAACCTCTTAACCATATAGCAAAGACTACCTACCTTTCTTTCCACTCCCCCCTCAACATCCCCAAATCAAGTCCCCTAATCTGGCTAGATGGAAAAAGCATCACTAGAACCAACTCCACTAAATTGCTAGGATTATACATGTCCGAAACTTTAGATTGGTCTATCCAGATTAACCATGCGGCCTCTAAAATTCAAAGTGGTTGTTTCATTTTAAGGAAGCTCAAACAGCTAGTTCATCCCCACATACTTAAAATGGTTTACTTTGCTCATGTTCACTCATTCATATCATATGGCCTACTTTTCTGGGGTGCATCCCCCCAAGTAATAAGAATATTCACCCTCCAAAAGAGAGCAATTCGCATTATGGCTGGCATTTCCAGGAGGCATACTTGTAGAGAGCTTTTCAAGGAACTAGAAATACCTACTCTGGCCTGCTCTCTTATTCAAGCTGCAGCGATATTTGTTCGTTCCTACCCTAATCTTTTCCCTCTAAACACCTTTATCCACTCCCATTTTACAAGAGCAAATCTACAAATTCACATTCCCAACCATAAACTAACCCTATTTTTAAAAGGTCCACAATATCTAGCTTTAACTCTATATAACAAGCTACCAAACAATACAAGAACCTGTCCCTCCATTTCAACTTTTAAGTCCAGCATGAAATCATTTTTAAAATCCAAAAGTTTCTACTCACTCAATGAATATCTCTCTGCATGAAATGTAATGTAACATAAGTAGAAATACCTATCTATCTATTCATCAATCAATTAGTATATTACAGCGTTTGAGGCCTAGCTCAGTTATATTTCATTTTTGTACTTTCATCCTAGATATTAATATTATTATTAACCTATGTTAATATTAGGAATTATTCACTTCACTCTACTATCTCTCTCATAAGAGGATAATGTGTGTATACTTATACTATGTATTGGTCAAGCGAATAAAAATTACTTTACCTATCACAATCGAGCCAGAATTGTTCTCTAAAATTCTCCTCAGTCGAGGCATAGGCGTAATACCCGTCGATTAGACGAAATGCGTTTGAAACTCGTCGATTGCGTCGGGGCCTACAGGGTAGGCTTAATCGCTTTGATTTACTGTCCCCCACTGAAAATCAGTTATATAACTGAGTAGGTCGACTCTAAATACAATTTATTTTTTAAATTTTATTTAAACTCTTAATTATGAATACATCTTTAAAATAGGGTTCCTGCAAATTAAAGAGTACACTCTAAACAAAATTTATTTATTTATTATCATTACAATCTCTATCATATTTCAAATGACTTTGTTATACATTCAAATACTAAATAATTCAAATCCGTAACGTAAAAGAATGGTACTATCAATTAGTATGTGTGTCGGAGGTGTTAAGGTTAAAGTGACAAGTTAATTAGAGCATAACTAGGCCCTTGTTGTGATGACAGCCTGTCTGCTCACGATGTTTCGCATCCGACTTATCGACCTGCTGTCACCTTAGTGCTGTCAAGTTGCCAACTTGATAAACATCCTCACAAATAATCGTCAAAACATGTTCAAATATATCAAGAATAACTTTTCCAGGGTTAATGCTGTTGAATATATAAGGTTGGACAAATCAGGTTATTATGCAGAATGCGTGAGTTCATTCTTGAAACGCTTTGAAGCTTTATAGATTGTCCAATGAAGTTGGGATTGGCACCACTGTGTCTATAGTTTTATTGTTGTCGTGTCTTCATCAGAGCACATTTTGAAAATATTGCTTAGAAATTTTATTATCTTATCGTAATTAAGATGTAAAATACGCGTAATTATTTAATTATTTTTTAAGCTTGTATAAGAGTCAATTATTTTTAATGTTTATGTCCTCTTATCCCGAAATGTCATAATTATCCCTGGTAAATAACCTCCCAGAGATTGTATTATTTCGGATGAAAATTGTAAATCGAAAAGTGGTCTAGAATGTGTGAGAAATTATACAAAAGTCTTGGCTGGAGTGTAAAGCGCGGGGGTTCCCAACTTCGAATCCCGTCGTGACCGCAATCCTGACTGAAGTTTTCCGAGGTTTTAATCATTTTGTCCTCTTAAACAGCCCTCGGAAATCCTTTTTCAATGTCGCAACTCCAACATACATATAGATATAGGCCAACTAAACTACAGGACAACTAAAGAGGGGCATACATTGTACCACGGGCAGATTTCTCACGAGAAATTTACAAAATTTAATTATGTGTAATCCGCTGGATTTTGCGATCAAGCGAATTTTTTTAAGTGTACATTTAATATTGCAAAAAAGTTGGCCCGTGCTCAAAAAACTGTAACTAAACGTGCGAGAGAGACGGAAACTACGCCGTTAAACTTCCCGCGTATCTCGAAGCAGACGAGTAAAATATAAGTGCAGTCTACTCTACGCGTTCTCAAAACCTACCTCGGTATTAAAGTGTAAATATTTGAGGGTATTGCGCAAGATTGGTGTAGGCAGAGGACGTCACGGCAGCCAGCCGCGATAAGCCCATCAATATTCTAGGCGGCCGTGAAGAATGGGGGCAAATATGTTGAATGTTTCACTAGTTTAACACGGACAACGTTTAGTGACGAGGTACGTGGAGTTTACAATCCGGGGGAGAATTTAAGAAAACATGCTTGGAGGTGTGAATAAGACTATCACATCCCTTAAACACATGTAAGGGTTTGTGATATTCATATAGGGCCTACTTTTACTATAGTTGTAACTAAGCTCTTGACTCTGATTCAGGAGGTCCCGGGTTCGAATCCCGTCGTGATCGCAATCCTGACAGAAAATGTTTCCGAGATTTACTCAGTCATTAATGCGAAAACAAGGGAATGCGTCCTCTTAAACAGCGCTCGGATACCCCTTCCCAATTGTCCTATCCACCACATACCTAGTTCACCTGAAGATGGGCATATTGCATCTTATAACAGGTTTAATTCCCATGGTAAAAATTAGAATTTAAAGAGTCAAGTTTCATAGAAAAACTTTGCACTACATACATTACAATTAAATGAGCTACGCGAAGAATACGTAGACGTTATGGCATCATATTATAAATCGATTTAAAAAAGGAGTAATATTTGAAAAACGGAATTTATTATGGCTATTCAAAATCATGTGTTTATGACGAGCACTTATATGAGAAATACATTAAAAAATAAGCAGCAGTAAACCATGCATGAATAACATGTAATGCCGAAGGTGGAACAATCAAGCATTCTGCTGTTGCTTTTTCACACGGATATCTCCACATACATAACTAGGTACATAATCAGGTGTATTTATAATAAAGTCAATGGAAATAAAAGTAAAAATTTAAAGAAGTGTAAAGTTGAGGAATTAAATTGTAAAATGATCATCAAGGGAGTAAAGCTATATTTAGAAGAAGGGATTTAAATTTAAATTTATTATATATTACACTTCATTAGGAAAACACCAAAGTCGTTGCTAGACGAGGGATAGACCCATGTTTGATTCTGCGTTGGACTTGATAAATAAGATAGTATGGAAAACATTCCATACGAAGTACAAAGAAAAATACAAGGTTTACTTAATCTCCTAGCTCACTCATCTAACAAAGATTTTGTCGTTTTCCTAGTAGTATCCTTGATTAAATGCAAAAATGTTTGCATTTGTTAATTATAGTCACGTAACGTTGATAGACGCACGTCCCTTCATAGTTATGTACATTTTAAATCTGTCGTTTTCTCAGGCATCTATTATTGATAGGCCTAAATACTTCTACCAAAGAAGTAATTTATACTACTGATACTTGAACCCTTGATGCTTATTTGATAAAATTATACTAATTATTGTATTTTAACAGTCCCCAGTTAGAGTCTGGGAAAGAATATGGCAACGGCATTCTTCCGCCGAGCGAGCAAGGCGAGAAAACTATAATATGGTACATCAGGCAGAAATCAGATTGTAAGAAAGGGATCATTTGCCTGAATCCTCAAACAAGGCCTAGACTGCTTGTCGCACAGTGATAGAAATAGGCCAGGCATGGGGCCTACGTCACTCGGGTACCACAAGTCATTATCTTCTAGCCAATCACCGTTAACTAGGCCTTGCTTGACGGAACCATACTGAAGCATGCGGTGGAATAAAATAATAAACAAAACATAACAACAGGGTATACACGTATCCAATGCACGTATTTATGAAAACAGCTGTTATTAGAGTAGGATTCAGCCAAGATTGAACGACCTTCAAAGTTGCATTTGTTTAAATCGGCATAACCAACACAAGAAAAATAAAATTGCTAGTATCATTTTTCTACTCCGTGCGCTGCGTGCGTGTGGTGAGGTGATGAACTAGGTAAATGTCAACAGACCATTCCAAACGTTGGAGGTTATGTTTCATTAGAATACTGTCATTGCGTGTTATGTTTTGTCACTGTGAGTTGTCTTGGATATTAAAATTCTTTGTCTTATATTATTGCTATTTTATTTGAATCAATACTGTCAACACATTTCTATTAGCATAAAAATTAAACTAGGAGCACGCTAGCCTAGCCCTAGCCTATGCAATTTCTCTTTGGGGGCAGCCTAGGCCCTAGGCCTAGACCTAGCTTCAATATGCAGCCTATACTACCTAGATCTTGGCCCACATTGATAAAACAGGGAAATTCTTGTGATGAGTTCAATTTGGGACCAACTTTAAGGCCTAGCATTGGCCCAACCCAGGTAGGCCTAGTGTATAGTTTAGTAGGCCCTAGCCTAGGCCTAGACCTAGTATTTATAGCCCTACCCCCCAAAAGGAATATTTAAAGTGTTTTTTTCTAAACGCCTTAGGTCTATAACCCTTGTATGTATTTGCTATTTACGTACCTACCTTTTGGTTGGCTTAGTAGTTAGTACTGTTTTTCCCGCGGGCCCTACTAGGCCTAGGCTGTGGCAAAGACCTTGGCCTACCTTACTTCAACATTAGACAACTGATAGACCTACTAATTTAATTAATACTTAGGCTAGGCCTAAATACCATTATAATATTATTAATTAATAATTAGTCAAGCCCAGAACTCAGAAGTGTATAGGCCTGCAACAAATTGATGATTGATTGGATATTGCTTAACGTCTCATATTTATGTAGCTTGGCTAATCGAGACGAAGGGAGGGACGTAAGGGATGACGCGGGGGGGGCAAGGGGGGGGGGCTTGTGCTGGTCAGAACCAGCCACAAGCGTATGGGAGGGCAGGGGTTCCCCCTCGTCGTGGTAGTCTCCGTCTGTGTCTTCATCCGTCTGTGTTGTCATTGTCGTCGCTATCGAGGAGGTAGTCAAAGGGAAGGGGTTAAGACAGGCCAACCTAACTTGAATTCAATCGTCGACAAAAAAAACTTATGATTCATGTGAATGTCACAAAAAACTTATAAAGCTACCCTACACCTAGGTAGTAACCCTTTTCACCTGTAATTATCTTTACAAGACCTATGACTGGACTTGCCGAACTTTTTTGCTACAAAGTTGCTTGTCTCATCGTAATCTAGGACCTATTCCTCCTTGCATCACAAATCCTTAGTAGCTTACTTACAGGTAAAAAAAGTTATATTCTTATAATTTACAAACCCACGAGAAACTCGGGTTGGGTTTGGAGTAGAGATAAAAGTTACAACTAGGTACGCAAAATGCTATCGTCGAAGGTGAAAATTTGCTAACTTGTAGCTTTAAAAAGCTCCAAAACACATTTAGAAATAATTAAAATTACAATTATTGCAGAGTAGACCTACCATCAATTTCCTTGCAAAGAGTATTTTATATTCTGTAATTTTTTTATTAGGTATTTCTGTGAAAAAATATTAGGAAGTATGACCTAGACACCTACCTTCTGTAGGCCTATCTCTTACAAAATGCCTCCTCCTAAACTTTGCTGCCCTAGGCAGCTGCCTAGGTTGCCCATAGACCTAAATATAGCACTGAAATACTTTACAGTAGAACTATAGACCTAATCAGCCCTAAACCTTTAAGTCTGAACACCTGGTAGACCCAGACCTCAATTTCAATTTATGTTACGTTCAATCGTACTACATAATAACAATATAAGTAGGACCTGCTACTCATGAGAAGAAGAATTCTTAAGTATTTTTTTATCATTTGATTTTATTTTTATTTATTTCTATCAACTTAAGTCATTGTTTCTCTTAACAACTGTACTATTAATTTTATCTACATACACGAATATGCCTACTCTGAATGAGTATGTAGGCTTGGTAGGATATGGTTCATTTTTCAAAGTATAGGAAATCCCAAATGCCATGCTTTAATAAAATGAATATATTAATATGTGGCTCACACAACTCACAAATAACCTACAAGAATTGGATACTTTTTATTTTATTTTATTACCCCTATTTGATTTACATAGTACAAACATAGGTAAGGATACATTTTAAATGATGGAAGACCTACCTATACAAACATAATATAATAATTAAAAATGAAATAACTGGAAAACATTTCAATAATAGAAGAACATTCTAAATCTAAAGTTAAGAAAAACAGTGCAAATAATTCATTATAATAAGAATGAATGAGCTTGATTTCGAAAGATAGGCCTACAGGTGATGATGATACTTTTATACGAGTTGGAATTTTGTTATAAATAGGCCTTGTAAGGCAAATATAGTGAGGAGGGGACTTTTGGAATATAGGAACGTATGGTAAGAAGGAACATGTATTTTGGCTGAATGAACAAGTTGAGTAGGAGTGAATGGAAGAATTTTGGGGGAAGAGGGATGGATTATCGATTTATTGTTGATGAATATGGCTGCTTGATGAGTAAGGGAACAAGCAAGAGCAAGAATATTAAAGGTAGGAAATAAACTTCTGCACGCCTTCAGTCTAGAGGTCTCAGCAATGATAAGAACCGCTCGCTTTTGCAGAATGAAAATTCGTTAGTAGTACATGATAAGGAAGGACAAGTTAAAGTTACAACTTAGTACGTGTTTGGTTGGATAAATTTAGGTAAGGAGTAAAATTAATATACAGTCGAGCCCTTTTATAATATTTTAACAAAGTAATGTGATAGCTTGTTAATTAAAGTTAGGCCTACGTGCATGTAGATCGACTAGCCTATGTTTTTGTAAAGTTCTGTTTTAATACCGGTAGTAAAAATCAGTTTCTATCAACTTTGTTTTAAGAGAAGAGGGCTTGACTTTACCATGTTGGTGATAAAGGTTACTTAGGTGTAGGTCTAGGGTGATCATAGCAAATAATAACACAGAAAATAATTTTTTTTATTTTTATTTTTGTTACAAAATACAAAGACAGTACATGGTAGCCTAAATACATTCGTATTAACTTTACACACACATGTTAAGATTAGTAGAAAGGATAGGTTTTATTATTATTATTATTATTATTATTATTATTATATAGGTGGTAGGGCCATGCAAGAAGCAAATTCTGCATGCATGTTCTCATCATCAGCAAGATTACTTCAAACATCATTCATACTGAGCCACACCGTCAGCACAACCAGTAAGGGGGCTTCCCTCCCAACTCAAGTGCTCGGGAGACAAAACATCCATGACTCACCCTGGATTCGAACCAGGACCCTTGGCAACAAGAGAAAAGCTGCCCCTTCTAATTGCTAGGCCAGGGTGCCAGCGTGTGAAATATCTATTCCCATATAAAACTTTGATTTATTAATTATGATGAATTAATTGATTAATAAGTGAATCTGTTAATTGATTCATCTATTGTCATCAAGAATATACGTCTGTGTGAAAAATTTCAGCTCGATCAGACATTGGGAAGTGGGTGAAATATCGATTATAAGATTCCGTCCAGACAGACAGACAGACAGACAGACAAGCGCATGAAGCTTATATAAGCGTTGTAATGAAATATTGATTATAAGATTTCTTCAAGACATACAGACAGACAAACACATGAAGCTAATATAAGCGTTGTAAAAAAATTAATTTCAAAATAATTAATTAAATTAAAATACTGTACCTACTAATTGAAAAGTAATTTAATTTATAAAGTATTCAATCAATAATATTAAACAGCAAATGCATGCAAATTTTGGGACAATACCGGTAGTGTAAACCTTTCATTGAACTTAAGTATAAAATTTAATTTTTAATAAAGACTTTCCAACTAGTAGTATATATTTGGTAGTTGTTAAAGGAATTTCTTAGATATAATGTTTTATTTTTTATTAGGCGGTACTGCATTAAGACTACAAGAGTTTTGTTTCAGTAAACGAAAAAATCTATTACGTATATCAAATGGATCTATTAATTGCCATATTGGCCAAGGCTCTATGACCTAGACGTCCATTATTTGCCATCGCTCGAATCTAGTTTCCAGTGCTTACTACTGTAATTACGGGTCAAACCTGCTTTTAATTAAAAGCGAAGGTAACGAGTTGGACTTGCTTGACCCATGATATGTTTACCCAGGAATCATGAATAGAATCACTTTTAGACTACCAATCTTGGTATAATCGTGTTAAGACTACCATTCTACCTGCAGTCTGAATGCACATTAGAACCACCGAGACGTGTCCAACAATACATGGAGACTAGATGACTGGAAGTTAGGCAAGTCAAAATACCCCCACAACCACCACTACCACCCCCACCGCCCCCACCACCAGTAGTCTGAATGTACATTACACATAGACTAGATGAAGGGCAGAGACGGAAGGGGGCAACAAAGTACCACCAACTCTACCTACACCCATCACCAGTAGTCTGAATGCACATTACGCAGAGACTAGGTGACGGGAAGCAACGGGAAGGGAAGAGGCGGGAAGTGGGGAAAGACAAAATACCCCACCACACCACGACACACACCAGTAGAGAGAATGTACATTATATACGAGTCCATTGATCCCTCATCTAACTGCTTCAGCCACGCCATAATTTCTGCCATTGTCATCCCCACCTGGACATGCGATTAGTTGACTAGGTCAAACAACATGCAGTAGATGTTGATCAGTCAACATTATGCATGCATAATTAGTTTATTGTTATGCCATGCAATTATGCAAAATTGGATGTAAAATTTAAAAAATACTTACAAAAAGCACTTTCTATTTTCCATACAGTAGGCTATTTTGCTGTTACCTCTTGTGCCGGGTGCAAAGAACCTGCTTATTAGAAATCGCAGCCATCGGGTACATCAAATTCAAAGAAGACGTTTGACTAAAACTTACATAAAAATTGGTTGAGCAGTTTGATCGGCGTGCTACAAATACAAAAACTAACCAATTTTAGATTATTTAGGTTAAGGACGCAACAACCGTTAGGTCATAATCCACAACTCTATCCTAGGGTGGTTGGAACAAGCCACAGGTTGCGTGAGGAAATGGTTATTTCTAACGTCGTGGTTGTAATTGTCATTGTGCGTGGACCGTGGTGTCATTGACATAGTTCATGTTGTCGTGGTCAGAATTATGATATGGGGGCGTCTTTTAGATGGGGGCGTCTTTTAGATGGTCTCATCTAATGAGGTGAGCTAAGTACCAAAGTCGCTATCGTCATCACTTTCCTCACTGCTAGGATCAAGATTGATGATCATTGGCTGTATTGGTCCCTGGTCGTAGGCAATTTCTTTGTGCCAGTCAGCTAAGATGATCTTTTCAGTGTGGCGCACTTTCTTTTCCCAACTCTCTGGCGTTACCTAAAAGAAAACATGCAAGTAGGAGATTGATCATACTAGGAAAACGCTAAAGTCCCGCCGCGTTGATGGATGAGCGTTTTTTTGTAAGTTTTTTGTTTGCGTTTTTTGCGTTTGTTTACACTTTTCCTTTTCAAGTGCTTTTTGAATGCATTGTAGGTGATTGTTGTCAAGTTTCTATTGTTACTTGTTAATTGGTATTATAAACCTAAAAAAACTCATATTAAAACCTTTATTTCTGTGGATTCTGACTAACTCTTTCTACTTTTTCTTTCAAAAGGTACCACATCACCATAACCTTAATGTCCATGTGAAATCTGAACGTTGTAGCCCCACCCGTTTGGTCAGAATCGGCCCAAATTTGACGAAAATATTGCACTAAAAATTGAAAAACTAATATTAAAACCATTATTTCTATAGATTCTAGTTAACTTTTTCAACTTTTTCTTTTAAAAGATACCACATCACCATAACCTTAATGTCCATGTGAAATCTGAACGTTGTAGCCCCACCCGTTTGGTCAGAATCGGCCCAAATGTGACGAAAATATCGCACTAAAAATCGAAAAAAATCGTAAAAGTACGATATTCATGAGAAATATTTCTTCGATTGTACCCAAAAGCAATACACCTCTAAGTTCAGAGAAAACGAAGGTCCCCTCAAAATTTCATCAAGATCGCTTATGCCGTTTGCCCGGAATCCTGCTAACAAACAGACAAAAATACAAACAAACAAAAAAAAAAAAAAAAAAAACATTGGAGCTAAATTTTTTGGGGGTCAGTGAAATTGAAGTTTTCGCTTCGCTCGCTACCTCGCTACGCTCATCCAATTAAATCAATATATATATCCATTGTCAAATAATCAATCAATCATCAAAGCCAATCATATTCTATTGATGTACCATATTGTTTCCTCCCTGGAATGACTAAATATAGACAAATTTAAATAAATGTACTTAAATAAAATAAAAACGTGTTTAGAGTTTACACACTCAGTCATATAACCGATTTTCATTGGGGGACATTAAACCAAAGTGACTAAATTAGCAGTGACAAATCCAAAAGTCTAGTACATTTGTTTTAAACAAAAACTTCAAAACTATTTCAGCTACACCATACACTCAGACTTGGGTTTGCAGGAACTAATTTTGATACCTTGGATAGAGCATCTTTCCAGACAGCCATTGTCCTTTCTTGTCTGGACTTGCATAGTCCGTGTTGCGAAGTATCGCACACATTCGAATTGTAGTAGTGCTTTGCATCAGCCCATACAAGTTCAATTGGATTGTAATGGCAATGGTATGGTGGAAGTCTTAAGACTTTATGTCCATTGTCCATGATTACTTGGTCAGCTTTGTACCTAAAAACAAATTACAAAATAGATTGTATCTAATTAAATAAATTTACAATTTAATTTGTAAAAGTGACAAAAATACGTAAAATTGAACTCATTTGAGACTGAAGGCTATACTAATGGTTCAATGAATTCAACGGAATGTTTTTAATCGTATACAACAGTTAGTTATAGCAGGGAGTCATATCTAAAACATTATTGAACAAATAAAATTGGGATTTGTGGTGCTTTAAGACTAAACTATCTAGATATTAGGATTAATTGATGTCTTAATGATTCTTTTTATACAAATCAACTATTAAAATTATTATAAATATTGTACTTACTGTCTCAATACTGAACGATGGATCAATGCCAAATGAACTAGTTCGTTCTTGAGCGCTCCATCCGGTACCGTGATGCCTTTCTCCAAAAGCCAATCCTAAACAAGTGGAAGTTCAAGGATTAAATAGTATTTTTAAATTCCAAAATATAACCTGATTTTAAATTTAACATTGCTTTCAACCAGCAACATTTACGGTTTGAGATGAATGTCAGTAGGGATTATGTTTGTGTTTGGTGAATAAAGACCAACAACTTAACACGAAACGTGTTAGCTAACCGCTTGAAGGTAAAAAAAAATGTTTGTGTCAACAATCATTATTCTCATGCAGTTGTCTACTAACATTTAGATTAGTTGTTGGTCTCGGTTCTCTAAACACAAAACTCAAACAATATTAACCTTATTTAGCTTGGTTTTCAGTTATTAACCTAAAACCTACCCTTAGCTTTGGTTTTGTCCAGCCAGAAGTAGGGTTTTTCTCAACCATTTCGCTATGGTACGAAGCATTGTCCATTACAATGACATATGGTCCAGCCCCCAACTTCTCTAGTCCCGGCAGCAGCTGTGTTTTGATCCATTTCATGAAGTTTTCCCCGTTCATCTCACCATGGTAATCTGCTGTGTTTGCTTTTGACGAGAACAACAGGTCAGCACCTGGGACAAAACCCACACTGGTACCGGCATGTAAGACAATGAACCGTTTGCCGTCCCCCTGGGGCCGTTTAGGAACGGCCATCAGGTTATCAGGCTGGGTCCAGGTCTTCATGTCGATACCGTGCAGGAAGACCCAGGTTTCGTCCAGAAACACAAAAGTAGGAGGATTAAGGCTTCTCTTTAGGGTCATGTATTCCCTAAGGAATACCAGTCTCTTGGATACTACGTCTGGCTTCTCCATAATCACTTTTCTATTATCTACTTTTTTGAAACAAAATCCCATTGACTTGACAATCCTTAAAAGGGACGATCTTGAACCATTAAACTCTCCAGAAGTCTCGAGTTCTGAACGGAGTGTTTCAATTGTAACTTTTTGACCTATAATAAAATTTCAGTTTTATTTAATACACAGACCTATAAGTATCAATAATGTTGAGATTAAAACTTTGCCAGACCTACGTGTCCTAAACCATAATATTTATTTTTATACCAGTAGCATATGGATATGGATGTTAAATTTTTATTACAAATTTTCAAAAAGATAACTTTTCAGATAATACACCAATTTTCCCAGTATTCATTATTGATAATTTGAATCTTAATGTAATATGAATCTATACCTTAGGGGGCCTACTAGGCCTACCTATATATAATGGGGACTATTAAATTAAATTTTTCTAAAACATTAAACTTTCTATTTTTATTTCAATTATTACTACTGGTGTTATTTTTAAGTTGGAATCAAAAGTAGAAACATATCTTACAAAGTTTTGTAACACTATTAATTTAAGCCTAGAACTACAAATAATAGATTTTATTAGCCTCCAAGCACAGCCTAGAGACTGTCACATACCTTGAGAATGGAATCGATATATTGTGCGTGCAATTACTCCCTTTGTAAAAGTATCCACGTTTGTCAATGTTTTTTTGCTCTTTCGCTTTCTTTTCCTGCTGGATTTAGAAGGTGGACATTGACCTGGAGATACTCCTGTAGAGCTTTGTCAATGGTATTCCTTGAAACCTATTAAAATCAAGGATGGTCTAGGATCTTGGATAGGAAAAGTTAAAGGACAGAAGAAAAAAGACAGGCTTGGAAAAATATTCTATCCCTGGGTCACTATAAAAGCTTAGGACCAAATCAGTAGGTAGTCTATATCATGGGAGTCTATTCCATAAATACATTTTCTTAGTACCCGGTAGGCGTCAAATATTTATTGAACTGAATTCATAAATAAATTCTTATTTATATAGTCTACTCTCTCAGTCACATAACAGATTTTCATTTTGATGTACCAGTATACCAGTACCTACCAGTATATAGTCATAGGCGGATAGACCTACAGGAAATATCGACAAGTACCGGTATTATAAAAACACTCAGATTATGTTTTATTCGGTACAAAATTTAAATTATTGTTTATAAGGTAGGCCGTAAGTATTACAAAACTGTAATATCCCATAATTTTCTATTAACACAATTAACTTTTGAAATTTAGATTCTTAATGTAGGTACAAAATTTAAATTTAACTAGGAAGCTTCGCAAACGCTTTTTTTAGTCGCGTTGATGGATGAGCTTTTTTTTAAGTTTTTAGTTTGTGTGGGACCACTTTTTCTTTGCAAGTACTTTTTGAATGCATTGTAGGTGATTGTTGTCAAGTTTCTATTGTTACTTGTTAATTGTTATTATAAACCCAAAAAACTCATATTAAAACCTTTATTCTATGGATTCTGGCTAACTTTCTCAACTTTTTCTTTTAAAAAGCAATACATCACCATTACCTTAATGTCCATGTAAAATATGAACTTTGTAGCCCCACTCGACCCAAATGTCACGAAAATATCGCACTATTTAATTTTTTTAATCGTAATAGTACCGATATTCATGAGAAATATTTCTTCGATTGTATCCAAAAACGAAGCAATTCTAAGTTCAGAGATTTCGAAGGTCCCTTCAAATTTTCATCAAGATCGCATATGCCGTTTGCCTGGTAGAGAGCGAACAAACAGACAGAAAAAACAAAAAAACAAAAACAAAAACCACCCGAGTAAATTTTTTTGGGGGTCAGTGAAATTAAAGTCTTTGTTTTGCTCATCCAATTAATAATTTAAAGATTGATAAACTTTAATTTTTTAAGCAATATTTAAACATTATTGATGAATAGGAAATTTAATTTGATTTACCCCATTCTTTTTAGCCTATAACAATTTACTCATTTGATGGAGCGAAGGACGATGCAACTGAAAACAAGGTAGGCTTCACAAAAAGGAAAGGGAAACATTGAAGAGTAGAACATAAAATAAGACTTGATGTCACCTGTGGAAGTAAAGAACAAAAAGGCAATTGAACTACAAAAAATCATTTGGAACTCACTTGAGACATGGCCATAGACTAGACTGGAACTCACACTTTCTCACACATGTACAATGCTCACCACATAATCTCCCCACAAATTTTAATAACACTTAGGTCTATGGTAGGCTATATGATTTCCGCGATTTGGTATTTGGTTTCTTCCCCTACAAATGACTAAAGTCGGTGGTAGGTTTGTTATCTCCTTCCTTCCTTCCTTCCTTCTTATTGTAATTCCATTTCCTTGTTCCTTCATACTTAGTCATTCCCCTTCTACATAGGGTAGGCCTATCCCTTCTTCTAGGCTTGCCTTATTCACTCTTCTCTAATCCTTTGCACTTATGCACTTTACATGCCCAGTTTCTTTCATCTTGCCCTTAGCTTCCCCTTTCTCTCTCTCTTCATATCCCGTCATGGGCATGATCTAGTCTTGCCTGTTCCCTAGACCCTGTTCAGGATTTACCTTCGGCAGCAGCTTCATTTGTTTCTTAAAGCCTTTAACGGTTTTCTCCTCCACAACTCCCTCTGGTAAGCCATTCCATTCGACCACCGTTCTAGCCAGGAAGGAGTATCTGCCTATGTCTGTTGCCCATGCTCCCCTCTCATACTTCCACTTGTGATCCCCTCTGGCAACTTTGCCCTCCTTAGTTGGCTATTTATTTCCCCCCAACCTTCATGAGCCCTGGTCACCCTATACATTTTCCCTAATCTGTCGATCCTTCTCCTATCCTCCAGCTTTTCCCATCCTAGATCCTGTACCATGGTTGTAACACTATCATATCATATCATATCATTAATTTGTTATCGTTTTTTTTTCCATGCCACCCCCAGGATCTTAAAATGTCTATACATAGGCCTAACTTGTACACTTGAGGTTAAGGCAAGGCAATACTTTCTACTCTTGTTACCAGCAATGTACATGTATTATTGTAATTCATTTATGTGGAAATTAATAATAACAATAATAATAATATTAATTTATGTTATGGCCTATGCCTACCTTGACCGATACTTCTGTCATTGGTATGGGCCAACTCTTTTACAAGGGGAAAAGCATAGGTTATGGCAGGGGTGGATTGAGGAAAAAATCAGCCCTGGCAATTTCCAATAAAACTTCCCTGTCCCCCCCCCCCCCCACAATAATCAGTACCAGGTATTCTATTGTAATAGATGTTGCAAGCTATTTTGTTACCAAGCTTTTTTTTCCTAATAATGTGCCTCCAGTCCGTCATATCCACAGCGGCCCTGATAGGTCTAGGCCTACCCTGCTTACACCGGCCTCGTATTTTTATGCTTCAATGACTGACTCGCTCACTTGGCCCAAAGAGCTCCATCTTCCACATTTTATATTTCTAAGAACAGCACATTACCGGTGCCTGAATGATGATTGATTACAATGTAGGAGGCCCAAAACCTTCTCAGCCCTACCGACCCTTCTGGCACTTACCCGGTCGACATATGGGGCTATCAGCCCCTGGGTTAGGGGGTGGGGGGGGGGGGGGGGGGGAGCGCAAAGCGCGTATGTTTTAATAATGATAATGATAGGTCTAGGCCCTAATATTGTAAAACATACGTGCTTAAAAAAAACTAAACTATGCTTTCTTAACTTCTTCATAGGTAGCCTTCTAATTACTTTAAAGATAATAGTAGAATTCATGAACGTTGCATGGAGTTGGAAGTTTGAATCCATGAGTAGGCCTAGGCCTAGGCCTAGATCACTTAAGTCTAGGCCTAAGTCCACCAAATAGTTTTAATTTAGGCTACTTCTTTGCTTTGAGTAAATGAGTGCATTTAGGCATATTTCAAAGTCTTTTTAAATCACAAGTCTCATTTTTGGTATGTAAAATGATGACCGTTCCTTGGCCTAGGCTCTATGACAATATACCTAGCCCTTGTTCTAGTTTGGTTATGTATGCCTATCGTCCCTGTCCTATATGGTAGGCCTAGGCCCTAAAAGCTTGGTTTGGCACAAATGTAAGCCTTTGTGTAGGCCTATCCAATCTCGAATTCAAAGCCTAGGCCCCTATGCCAATTGGCACAAACTACGCCTTGGCCTAGGGTAAGCCCTACCCTATAATAGGCGGTAGGCTTAGGCCTATAACTATTAGGCCTAGGCCTAATGCCTAGCCTAGGGTACTAGGGCTACTCCCCCTACTTACCGTTAACAAGGCGTTCAATCTCCCATAGGGATCATTTACATCACCTATGAAATGGCCAGCTTCTTTTTCTCGTTCGAAATGTTTAAACAATAACACAATGGCTTCCTTGAATTGTTCATGGCACTCAACTCCTTGCTTTCTGTACTTCGATTTATTGACGCTACTCATTTTAAGTTGGACACGACACGAACCATGTGAAGAAATTCGTCCGTAACTAGAATAGCAGACGCCGTATAGGCTATCAGCTGTGCAGACCATGTGCAGACGACAGACTTTTAGTAATATTTTAGCTGATTGTATGAAAGTGGTATTGGGAAGATCGCTCATTGGCCAATAAATTAAAACCATTGTTGCCAACTGTGAAAACGAATAATGACTTGACATTTGTTTGTTATTTATTGCTTTCAATGAATTTTATCGTCCAGATTACATTAAATTAATCTTGTAAACAATAATTTAGTATTTTTATTTAATAATGCACCGTGTATAATTCATTACTTTTTAAAAAAGTACATTTTCAATTAGACCTCCAATTTTGTTCAGTGGTTCACATGAAAAATGGCCGCCGAACAGTGTTAAAAGGTCATTCAAAGTTGTGTGAATCGTACTCTATCAATCATTGGCGATTGTCAAAAGAAAGGAAAATTTAAAAAAAAAATCATTTCAGTGGAAAATAATGTTTCGGTATAATAATATATTGTGAAATTTTCAAATTGATTGTGTGGATTGATTATGGAGAAAAAGACTAAGCGTAACGTTGTCGGGTCACCTACATTGTCTCCATCCGCGAACATCCAGTCTCTCCCGGAGGAAGTTCTGATTCACATCTTCTCGTACCTGAGTCTTGGTGACATATGCAACGTTGTGTCTAAGGTCTGTACACAGTGGGAGCGTTTACACTGGGAACGCCAGCTATACCGCATGCCCAAAGAGCTAGAGTGTGATCGAAACATCGAAGATGATCTATTTCCTCTTCTGCGCGCGTGCTTGGATTCAAGTATATTTGAAACTATTTTTGTGTCCACCTACTTCGATCATGTGCATATAAGGAGAACAATCAGTAAGTGCTTAGAGAGTCATGATAGGCCTAAATTACAACCTAATCGAAGAGGCTTTAGGCCTAATAGACCTACGTTCGTACATACTACAGATTCGATTATTATGTTTGCTCATTTTGCAAGAAGTGGATGTTTCGATGATGTTTACTGGCGATTGCTATCGTTCCTACTGTGCTTTACCGATTCTATTGCGAGTATGTGTTCAACTGGTGGAACTCAAGGTAGATAGGCCTACACGCGATCATAATGGACACTTCAAGATACCGAATGCACATCTGATACTACTGTGTGATCAGCTACGTGGGACGCTTCGTGTACTGAACCTGAGGTTGAGTGAAAACGTGACACTCGAAGGTGTAAACGCCATCACCAGATGTATCCATTTACAGGACTTGGTCTTAGGTTGGTACTCAGACACTCCTCCATTTGAATATCTTCTTGCTATCGCAAACATGTCAAATCTACGTCGTCTAGAGTTTCATAAATATTATTACGAAACGTCCAATAAAACTTGGATTTCCTTCTTTTCGAAAGATGCGATCAAGAACTTGACTTCCTTGCACTTGTACTGCAGCTTCAATGACAACATGGCTTTTACTATAAGTGACTATCTAAAAAATCTAACCGAATTTAAACATAAGGCTCATTTTCGAGATGATCCCACACGTAACAGTCTTACAAAAGATGGGTTGATGAGCATCATTAAGGGGTGCAACAAGCTAAAAATTCTGGAAGTTGATTTTGTCGAAGTTGGTCTTGGAATTATCGATACACTCATGATGATACCAGAGTATTTGCCGGGTCTCAGGAGGCTGGCTGTAGATTGTCGACCACCAACGGAGCCGTGGAAGAGTCAACTCAAACAAAAGATGCCACACCTTGTCATAAGTAGCTTCTCATAGGCCTATGGATTAGACCTTACCGAAGAATTCCGTTCACGCCTACACACCGACAGATTATGACCAAATTAATGATTGAAAGTAATTGTGTTTGCATTATGTTCTATGTTGTTATATATTATGTTTTAAACGTGTGTATGGTTAATTATTCTATATAAAATATTATGTTATGCATTATGTTTTGCAATTATTATTTTTTTATAGTTGCGTTGATGGTTGCACGTCCCTTCATAGTGTATGAATATTTACATACGTAGGTTCACAGGCTCATAATATTATCAAAGATGTAAGTAATCACTCCTGAACCGTGTGGGTTAACTGTCCCCAGTCTGAATCTGGAATAGGATTTGGCGTCTGTCGATCAAGGCGAGAAAAACATGCAAAGTCCATCAAGCAAACATTTGGTGATAAGGAAGGGGGAATATTACTCCCCGAAACTAGAGGTGAGCTTTAGCTAGCAGTCGTCGTCGAGGACCCCTCTTCCTCCCCTTGACTACTAAACGAACGTTGACAAAGACGATGACGATGTGAGAACCACCTCCCTCTCCTCACCTGCCTGTGGCTTATAATAGCGTGCGTGGTCTCCTGTGGCCGGGTTTATCCCCAGTTCCAATACAGAAGGACCTGGGTTCAAATACCTGTGTGTACTTTACTAGGAAAACGCTTAAGTCCCGCCGCGTTGTTGGATGAGCGTAATTGGTGCATTGAGCTGCCATGTGTTATGCGGATTTTCTGTTGTTCTGTGAAAAAATTAAAAAAAAATTGCGATTATGAATTTTAAAAATTAAAAAAAAAAATTGGATTTTTATAAGAAATAATTTTTTGATTGCGCTCAAATTTCACACGGATATCTTAATTCATAAAATTAAGGTTCTGTAAAAAACTCATGAAAATCGGATTAAGCATGTAGGTGTTACAAGGAAAATAAATTTTCAAAAAATCGAAAAAAATCGTAAAATTGCGATTTTCATGAGAAATAATTTTTTGATTGCGCTCAAAAACGTGGCAGTTCTAAGTTCAGAGATTTCGAAGGCCTCCATAAAATTTCATCGCAAACGGAGTATCGGTTTAGCCGGAATCGTGCTGACAAACACACAAAAATACAGAAAAAAAAAAAGAAAGAAGGAAGGAAAGAAAAAAAAAACATTCCGGATTTTTTTCTCCAGTGTAGTGAAATGGAATCTTCGCTTCGCTCGCTACGCTCGCTACGCTCATCCAATCAACGAGGTGGGTCAGCCTTATATAGGGGGAGTAAAGGGAATGTTTCCGCGTACTCAACACATGACTCGCTCACGCGTCTAACAAAAACTGGCATTTTCCTAGTTTATGATAATATTTCTGAATTTAAACTGACTTTGAATAGATCTCTGAGGCGCGAATAATCATCGCTATTATTAAAGCGGCTTTAACACTTTTGTGTGTCGTGACTACTCTTTCGGGCAGACCGAGTAAATGTAGCAAATAATTACTAAATTAGCTTGAAACACCAACGTTTCGTGGCCGCTGTGGATCACATTGTCAAGATGACTGAAGATGTTATTGTTTGTCGTCTTCTTTCTCGTCGCATCTCGCCCGCTCCTCACGTGACCTTGGACCGCCCACTCTGCCTGTCATCTGACCTTGGTTGTTTGATGTATCTCATATGTCCATGTCTTGCTGAGGGTGTAACTCTCGTCGCGATTGAAATTGTTGTAGTTCTTCCTTATTTCGATTGCGACGGAAGTGGCGAGGTCACCGAAAGAATTTGCTTACGCAGGTTTACCAAGAGCCACAACTACAGCCCGACCATCTACAATGATGTCTTACGTGCAACGTCTTCACGCAGGCGGCAGGAATGAGCTTCACGACCTCGTTTTGCGTCCTCTAGCCTTTAGGCTTCTACCCCTCTTCAAGTATCCTTATCCGCCTTTTGCCTTTCAATTCGTCTAACTCTATATATATATATATATATATATATGTCTATGTCTATAAATGTCATGTTCTCTTGTTGTCTTTGATGTAATGTTATCTGAACTTGTAACTCTGTAATCACTGTGTCAGGCTACAGAGGGCCACACTTGCCCTGCATTAGCCTTCCTGCCCTATGGGCAGGTAAAATTCAATAAAATAAATATGTGAAGAAGATCCCTCAACGCAAATGGTCGGTGGACATTCTATGCCTTTCAGTCACCATTTTAAAAAAGATGCCCTTTTCTGAACTTCTCAAGGAACCATTCATTTCTGCTAATGCTATTGGTACAGGAAGAAGTTCATGCTTCAGGATCGACTGCATATCTATCCCCCTTCCTGCCTCGTAAGCAATAAGCAAACGGTGAAGAACATCTCTGTCTTCTTCAACAATTTTTTTCGGTTCATTTTGGGACAGAACTTTATGGAAATCTTGGAGTGTTAGGGCACTAATCTTTGGCAATGTGGAGTAGAAGCTTACCTCTGGCTTCACAGTTCCTTCTTGTGCGATAAGTCGCTGATGTACAAAGCGAAGCACTAGCTCGGTTCCTCGCATTTTAGCTCCCAAAAGTGATGCCTGAATCTTCTCAGTAGCTCGATCGATCCTTTGTAGCTATATTACAAATTCCAGATGAACTCCCGGGAACGGAGGACTTAAAATCGAAAGACTTTATTATTTTGAGAAGCGCATCATCAGCACAGTCATCCTTCTGACAGCGACCAGGTGAGTCTTCATTGCGTGATTTTTAGGAATCTACTACTTACAAAGCAAAAGTTTGTTGTGTTACTTCACTGCGCCTATGAAAAGAAAGTGCTTAACGCTGTAGCGTGGAGACATCTTATGTGATGCCCAAAGCTACTACTCCACCTGCGCTCTTACCCATTCCAACAATCCATTCCTGAACATGGTCAGGATCCGCTTGAGAGAATTTGTCGGAGGAACGGAGCACAGCAAAGTCTCCCAGTTTAAAAACATATTCAATTTCAGGAGGTACCTGGTCTTGTCAGCTATGTCGATCTGAAAGAGTTAGTATGGTCATACCAGGATATGTACGGTAGCATCTCAGTAAGCGCTTTAGTGTGGCTCGTTGGTCTTGTGTGTGGCTCGTTGGTCTTGTGTGTGGCTCGTTGGTCTTGTGGTTAGCGTATCTGCTTCCAATGCAGAAGGTCCAGGGTTCGATTCCCGCCAAAGTCAGAAGTTTTTTAACTTCTGATTTGGACTTATGTCCATCAGTTCTTGTCTTAGGAGTTTGTAAACGGTGACCTTAGAGCCGTCCTAGCAACGAAGCACATAATAAATTCAGAGATGTGTTGAATCGGCCTTGTTGATTCTAGCGTTGATCCGCGGGTGTTTGCACTGTCGATACCACTGATTGCTATATTTCCTATTAAAAATATCGATGTTTGGTTGGTTATCGCTCACTCGTCGATTGCGTCGGGGCCTACAGGGTTGCCTTGGTCACTTTGATTTAAAGTCCCCCACTGAAAATCAGTTATATAACTGAGTGGGTAGACTCTAAATACAATTTATTTATTTATTTATTTATTTATTTATTTATTTATTTATTTATTTATTTATTTATTTATTTATTTATTTATTTATTTATTTATTTATTTATTTAAGGTACTTGCCCCACGCACCATCACGAATATCGTGTAAACATCAACAATGTGAATACCATATTGAGGTAGGACCACCAAAAAGCGAAATTATAGTTTTCTTTTGGCCTTTCTTTGACAAAGTGGGAAATGCAGCGTATGTTGTCTTGAGTTTGGAGAAATTCCTGCACGGCGATACAGTTTCCCGTGACTCCAGGGATCCATCAATAACACTGGTATAACCCTGTTCTGCCATGAAGGACACAAGCTGAGGGGTGAGAATGCGCTATACAGCTTGAAAGGTAAGTTTGTGAGCTCTTATAGCCTTACAAACAGACAAAATACAAACAAAAAAAACACCCGAGCTAAATTTTTTGGGGGTCAGTGAAATTGAAGTCTTCGCTTCGCTCATCCAATGATCCTGGAGATGAGACCTTCTCTTACCAAGCCTCATTTCCGCGATCCCGCTACCAGACATGTACTAACCGATAGCTTTAAGATAGTTTGGCAAGATGAAGTCCTCCCATTCGCAAAACAACACGGTCCTTGTAAACGAAACTCTCTTGTCATTGCTAATGACTTAAGGACCCATCCCCAAAGCGAGAACTGATATAATAACTTGTGGATGCTAGACTCAGTGTGCAACAAGGACCTGCGGATGCCGGAGGGTTGAGTTGGTTTACAACATACTCTGCAAACGCAGATGGAGTTGTCTTAAATGTTAATGTTGAATAAAAAGTCGGTTTAAACCTAAATGTTTTTGTTTCTAATCATGACGTGGTCGATTCTTATTTTTTTACATCCAATGCCCATAATCCTAGCACTTTGAACTACAATTTTATCATTTAATATACGCGAAATATTCGAAATAGAAAAAACACACTATTTTGGCCGCCATCTTGAATTCTGGGTTTCCGGTCCAAAAGTCGACAGGCCAACAAAGATATTCGGATTCAGAAGGATCAAATTAGACAAAAATATCTGTTGATTGACATTGTTGACAGTTAAGATGCGCGAGATATTCGAAATAGAAAGAAACGACGCCATCTTGGCCGCCTTCTTGAGTTCTGGGTTTCCGGGCCAAAATTCGACGAGGCAACAGCGAAATTCTGATTCAGCAGGGTCGAATTAGTCTAAAATCGTTATACGATTTGCTTCTTGCATCGTTGAATAACGCCCTTTCTCATAAAGTGGCCAAGTCGTAACTTTGTAAAATTGATGATTAATTTCAACGTATTCTTTCAAAGGGCAATACATCACCATAACCTTAATGTCCAAGTGAAATATGAACGTTCCCCACCCGTTTGGTAAGAATCGGCCCCTGTAACACACACTTGTAAAATGCTTATTTAAAAACCTTTATTTCTATGGAATATGGCTAACTTTTTAACTTTTTCTTTCTAAAGCATCATAGCTGTTACAAATGTGCCATAGCCCGCTCAAATTTAAATCTAGGGCCTTATGCCAGTGCCAGCTGGTGCTAGTTGTATGAACTACAAACAGGACATACTAACTCTATTACCCACAGTGCATCATTGAATCCTGTGTTGTTCTCCTCTCAGAGTAGCCACAGCTAAGTGTCCCTGACTAGAGAAAATGAAATATTTTTATAGAAATGTGTTTCATGAAAATTTAAGTAAATTAATATGTTGTGCTTTGGAAAATCAATTAAAGTCCAAAAAAGAATATAATGTTTCTCACTTTTGCATGCATTTTAATTTTCACTATACCACTGCAGGTTGGAGATCATTGTAAGAACATATTTTACTTATTTAAATTTTGAGTATGTTTTTAAGCAAAAACTTATTCATTTAAACTCATTTCAATACTAACATGTTGTATTTACAAGATAATACAAAAAAAGTTGAATAATTGTACGAACTTTAGCCATTTAACTCTTTTTACCAATACACTGTTTCCTAATGTTATTCCGTGACCAAAAATCGATTATTTTTTAAATATCTATGTATTTGTATACTTAATTGACAACAAAAGTGGTTTTCTTCTAATGTTTTACTAAAATAAAGAAGAGTTTAATCAAAAATAGTTTTAAAATGAATATGTATTTACTCCATATTTCATTGGTAACGGAATTACAGAACACTATTGCTTTAAAAACAGTGTTAAATGTTGATAAAGTTGACTCTCTTGTTTTGCGATCACCCTTTTTTCATTAGACTATCATCAAGAGTTAGATTTAACCATATGCAAGCATTATTAAAATTTATCATTCACTGGGGTTATTCCGTTACCAAGGTTTTTTATTCCGTTACCGACAATAAATACCTAAAAACAGGTTAAATACTAGGAAAACGCTTAAGTCCCGCCGCGTTGTTGGATGAGCGTAATTGGTGTATTGAGCTGCCATGTGATATGCGGATTTTCTGTTGTTCTGTGAAAAAATTATTACTTTGTTCAAGATTTTTTTTAAATTAAATTAAATTAAATAAAAAATAAACTTTAATTTTTAATTTTTTTAATCAATCCTACTAATTTTTAAAAAAGAAAAAATCGAAAAATTGCGATTTTTATAAGAAATAATTATTCGATTGCGCTCAAATTTCATACAAATATATAAATTCATAAAATGAAGGTTCTGTGAAAAAATTATTACAATAGAATAAAGCATGTAGGTGTTATAAGTCAAAAAATTGTTTAAAAAAAGAAAAAAAAACACAAAATTTCTATTTTCATGAAAAATAATATTTCGATTGCGCTCAACTTTCACACGGATATCTTAATTCATAAAATTAAGGTTCTGAAAAAATCATCTTCATCATCATCATCATCTTAATTCATAAAATTAAGGTTCTGAAAAAATCATTAAAATCGGATAAAGCATGTAGGTGTTATAAGTAAAATAAATTTGAAAAAAAAAAAAATCGTAAAATTGCGATTTTCATGAGAAATAATTTTTTGATTGCGCTCAAAAACGTGGCAGTTCTAAGTTCAGAGATTTCGAAGGCCTCCATAAAATTTCATCGCAAATGGGGTATCGGTTTAGCCGGAATCGTGCTGACAAACACACAAAAATACAGGAATAAAATTTAAAAAAAAAAAACATTCCGGATTTTTTTCTCCAGTGTAGTAAAATGGAATCTTCGCTTCGCTCGCTACGCTCATCCAATCAACAGAAATGAAAAAAACATCCTTAAAATTTTCAATAATTTGCATTACACCATCATTAAGAGTTAGATTAAACCACATGCACGCATGATTTAAATGTGTGATTTGCTGGGGTAATTACGTTACCAGGGGTCGTAATTCCGTGACCAAATATAAATAGGGTTTATATATAGTAATTTAAATATTTTTAATGAAGGTTTGTTATTTATGTTTAGTACTATGCTTCTAGATGTTGTAGGAGTTGCAAAATATATATTTTTATCCCACCATTCGCAGGTTTTCAACAATTACTAACTAAACCAGTGACACATGGCACTTTCAGCGTAATTCCGTTACAAGTCAATAACCTGCCTGAAAACTCTTTTAAAATAAAATAAACTTGTGCTAAATTTAGTTCAATTGAAGTCCTATATAAGTCAGTTTATAGAACAGTTAAACAAGGTTACCTAATTTGAAATATTTTCTTTTGAATGTGTTGTTAGCTCTCTGAAATGTAATTCCGTTACCGTGGAATGGCCAGTAGTATCCTTGGTAGTATGCATTATTTTTGCATTTATTATTTACAGTAACGTTAAAAGACGCACGTCTCTTCATAGTTTATGTTCATTTTAAATCTGTCGTTTTCGTAGCCATAAGAGAGTAACTTTTATTTTTTTCAAGTAAAACAAAACGCTGTTGTACAAATACAACTGCCACAAGGACACAGAATAAAATAACATACATTGATTAGCAACAATTAAAAAAAGTTTTAAATTTAAATACAAATACAAGAAATGAGTAATAATAATAATACAATTAAAAAAATTACATGTTTAGACCATAAAGGTGATTCCTAAGAATAGATCGAAAAAGAACCTTTTAATGCCACCATCGAAACGTCATGAATGAGTGTTTTTCCTAATTTAAAAGTAATACAAAAATCAACAAAAAACTTTGGGATTGTCCCCCTTGCACCAACAAACAATCCGATTACATGTACTGGATTTGCATGGTATTTTTCTGCATAATATGGTACTGTTGATTTGTAGATGTCTTGTTTTTCAATGTTGACTTGCTCAGCTTGATCTCTACTGCGTTCAAAGCGTATCGTCGAGTCAAGTATAAAACCTTCCCTTGTAGTGGAATTAACTGCTATGATGTCGTACCAAGTACCAAAGATGTTATTTATACTACTGATACTTGAACCCTTGAACTTGATGCTCATTTCATAAAATTATACTAACTAGGAAAACGCTTAAGTCCCGCCGCGTTGTTGGATGAGCGTATGGTGCATTGAGCTGCCATGTGTTACGCGGATTTTCTGATCTATGAAAAAATCATTTATTAGTCGAAGATTTATTTTAATTAAATTAAATTTTTTTAAAAATTAACTTAATTTTTTTAATTTAATTAAATTAAATAAAAAATAAACTTAATTTTTTAATTAATCGTAATTTTTAAAAAGAAAAAATCGTAAAAATGCAATTTTCATAAGAAATAATTATTCGATTGTGCTCAAATTTAACACGAATATATTAATTCATGAAATTAAGGTTCTGTAAAAAAATCATTACAATCGGATAAAGCATGTAGGTGTTATTCGTGGAAGAAATTTTTAAAATCGGAAAAAAATTGTAAAATTGCGATTATCATGAAAAATTATTTTTCGATTGCGCTCAAAAAAGTGGCAGTTCTGTAGTTCAGAGGTTTCGAAGGCCTCCATAAAATTTCATCGCAATTGGAGTATCGGTTTAGCCGGAGTCGTGTTAACAGACAGACAAAATACAGAAAGAATGAAGAAAGAAAGAAAAAAGAAACGAAAGAAAGAAAGAAAGAAAGAAAGAGAAAGAAAGAAAGAAAGAAAAAAAAACATTCCGGATTTTTCTCTCCAGTGTAGTGAAATGGAATCTTCGCTCGCTACGCTCGCTACGCTCATCCAATTATTGTATTTTAACAGTCCCCAGTTGTTAAAGTCTGGGAAAGAAAATGGGCAATGGCATTCTTCCGCTGATCGTACAAGGCGAGAAAACTATATGGTACACAGGCAGAAGTCAGATTGTAAGAAAGGGATCATTTGCCTGAACTCCTGAATGGGGCCTATGTCACTCGGGAACCACAAGTCATTATCTTCTAGCCAATCACCGTTAACTAGGCCTTGCTTGACAGAATCATCCTGAAGCAAGCGGTGGAATAAAATAATAAACAAAACAGAACAACAGGGTATACTAGTATCTATGAGAACAACTGTCATTGGCGATTGTCAAAAGAAAGGAAAATTTTAAAAAAATCAAACATTTCAGTGGAAAATAATGTTTCGGTAATAAAATATTGTGAAATTTTCAAGTTGATTTTGTGGATTGATTATGGAGAAAAAGACTAAACGTAACGCTGTCATGATGACGATGAAGCTAAGAAGTCACACCACATTGTCTCCACCCGCGAACATCCAGTCTCTCCCGGAGGAAGTTCTGATTCACATCTTCTCGTACCTGAGTATTGGTGACATATGCAACGTTGTGTCTAAGGTCTGTACACAGTGGGAGCGTTTACACTGGGAACGCCAGCTATACCGCATGCCCAGAGAGCTAGAGTGTGATCGAAATATCGAAGATGATCTCTGCCTTCTTCTGCGCGCATGTGTAAATTCATATCTTTCTAAAACTATTTTGAAGTCCACCTATTTCGATCATGTGCAGATAAAGGAAACAATCAATAAGTGCTTAGAGAATCATGATGAGTTAAAGCCTGATCGAAGTGGAGCAAATAAGTTCGTACATACTACAGATTCGATTATTATGTTTTCACATTTGCAAGTAGTGGATGTTTCGAAGATTTTTAGTTTCAACTATTACATTCGTCCCTACGATGCTTTACCGCTTCTATTGAGAGTATGTGTTCAACTAGTGGAACTGAAGCTAGATAGTTCTTATTTCAAGATATCGAATGCACAGCTGATATCACTGTGTGACCAGCTATGTGGGACGCTTCGTGTGCTGGACCTGAAGTGGTTTAAAGACTGGACACTCGAAGGAGTAAACGCCATCACCAGATGTATCCATTTACAGGACTTGTGCTTAAGATGGTTCAACACTCCTCCTGAATATATTCTTGCTATCGCAAACATGTCAAGTCTTCGTCGTCTAACGTTCATGATATGTAGTTACGAAACATCCATTGAAACTTGGATTTCCTTCTTTTCGAAAGATGCGATCAAGAACTTGACTTCATTGCACTTGGATGGCTCCCGCTTCGATGACAACTTGGCTGTTGCTATAAGTGACAATCTAAAGAACCTGACCGAATTTAAACATGTGTCTCGGCATCCCGGTGCTAACTATGTTACAAAATATGGGTTGAGGAGCATCATTAAGGGGTGCCACAAGCTAGAAAGTCTGGAAGTTGAACTTGACGAAGTTGTTGATCTTGAAACTTTCGATCTAGTCATGATGATACCAGAGTATTTACCGGGCCTCAGGAGACTGGCTGTAGATCGTCTACCAACAAGTGAGCTATGGAAGGGTCTACTCAACCGAAAGATGCCACACCTTGTCATTAGTAGCGTCACGTCATTTTGAGTTGACCTATGCGAAGAATTCCATTCACGCCGAGACTTCGTCTGGACGTGGCGAGGGCCGAGGTGCGAGTCAGAAGATGAAGATGGATAGGCCACATAGTCTTATGGACTTGACTTATACGTGTTATATTAAACCTGGACAAATCCTGTTGAATCTTTAGTATGTTATCACAGCAGCAGCAGGCCTACTGGCATTTTGGACGTGGGAGTAATACACCTAGGCCAAATAATTTTATAGTGGGCCTACCCGATTTTGACCAAATTAAAGTGATTATGTTTGTATTATATTATATGTTGTTTTATTATGTTTTAAACGTGTGTATGGTTAATTTTTAATATACGTGTCGTGATGGGTGATGATGGTATATAAAATATTATTTTATGCATTATGTTTTTTAGACGAGTGAGCGAAGCGAACGTAGTCTACAAAGCAAGTCGAACGGCCTTCGTCGGTGATTAATTTGGTCGAAAAAATGTAAACTATGAAAACGCCACAAGTCGTGTTAACGAGTGATTGGCCATGTGTTGATATTTTTTAAACTGTGTTTTATACCTTTTTGGTTTTTGGTTATTAATTAAATATTATTATGTTAACTGTCTGTCTGTCTGTCTGTTTGTCTAGTCTGTCTGCTGTCTGTCCTGTCTGTCTGTCTGTCCTGTCGTGGTCTGTCTGTCTGTCTGTCTTCTGTCTATCTGTCTGCGGTCTGTCTATCTGTCTGTCTGTCTTCTTACTGTCTTGCTGTCTGTCTGTTCTGTCTGTCTGTCTGTCTGTCTGTCTGTCTGTCTGTCTGTCTGTCCGGTCCCATACGGCCGAACGGCCAAATAGATTGACCTGAAATTTTAAACAGACTCACTCACTCGTGTAATAACGACTTTGGCGTTTTCTTAGTTTATGTTAATTTTTCTTATTTTAAACTGACTTTGTATAGGCCTAGATCTCTGAGGTGCAAATAATCGTCACTATTAAAGCGGCCTTAAACACTATACTACTAACTTAATAACACCTACTCAAAACGATTTAGCTTTGGCACATTTCAACACTATAGCACATTGTGAAAGGGCCAATGTGCGTGGGGGTCTAACAAGGGTGCTCCATTTGACTGCAACCCGCGGAACATAAATACTAGTATGCCGCGGAATATCTTCAGGCAGAACTGCTGTGGTGCATGGTCAGTATCACATGACGTTATATTTGTTAGAGATTACAAAGATGTATTATTCTTGTTGGTTGGTTTATATGCGTGTAAAAGTAAACTCTAATAATTACAATATTTACTAATTAACCACCCGAGAACAGAAACACATTTTTTTAAATTTTGTACTGTTGCTTTGGAATAGACTTGGATTTCAAAATAACTTTATTGGATGAGCGTAGCGAGCGAAGCGAAGACTTCAATTTCACTGACCCCTCAAAAAATTTAGCTCCAGTGTTTTGGAAGGGACCTTCGAAATCTCTGAACTTAGACCTGCCACGTTTTTGGGTACAATCGAAGAAATATTTCTCATGAATATCGTACTTTTACGATTTTTTTCGATTTTTAGTGCGATATTTTCGAGACATTTCGGCCGATTCTGACCAAACGGGTGGGGCTACAACGTTCATATTTTACATGGACATTATAAGGTAATTGTGATGTATTGCTTTCTGAAAGAAAAAGTTGAAAAAGTTAGCCAGAATCCATATAATAAAGGTTTTAATATGAGTTTTTTTAGGTTTATAATAACAATTAACAAGTTACAATAGAAACTTGACAACAATCACCTACAATGCATTAAAAAAGCACTTGCAAAGGAAAAGTGGTCATAGGCAAACTAAAAACTTACAAAAAAGCTCATCCATCAACGCGACGGGACTTAAGCGTTTTCCTAGTTTTAATGCTCATTTTGAAACTAATATCGTTGACGTTGGGAAAATAGCCCACAAAATTGTGTTGTCATCGCTCAAAAGTCTAATGTGAATTGAGTACGATCGTCATGCGCGACGTTGACACGTCGTTGGCACACAAGCCGCTCACTTGCTGGCGTTGTGTTGGTTTATACAAGATTTGCACCGTATGTTTTCCCTTGCATTGTTTGGCAAGTATTTTAAAGTTCTCGTTTGTTCATGACGGGAAACTTGTGGTCTGAAATAACGTTGCCTTGACTTTAGTAAAACTCTTAACCTTGACGATGAGGTCTAAAAATAATATTATAGCGGGTATATTTTTAACACAATGGTTATGTTTGCAGTTAAACACACGCATTTCGGAATATGGAGACAAATGCAGGAAGGCCATAAATAAAAATAATTTTTGTGGGATGTCTAACTAGGTATATTGCGGATTGCCGATGGCTGTTTAAGAGGACTCAATCCCTTGCATTCGCATTAACGACTGAGGACAAGCTAGGAAAAAACCCTTCAGTCAGGATTGCAGGTCTCGCCGGGATTTGAACCCGGGACCTCCCGAATCAGAGTCGAACGCTTAACGCTCGAGCCAATACGGTGAGTTGTTTATTTAGTTCTACAGTAAGAAAACCCGCTGAATTAGTCCGACTTCACTTCTCAACATGTGGCAGTTATGCATACTCGATCTACGTAAGTCTTTAGAGATCAGTGGGCAATACTCCCCCCGTCTGGGCCCGGGGTAGAATTGGCCCTGCTAATCGTAAAAGGCGATTCAAGAGAAAAAGTCCACCTCGCAAACATCAACTAGTATGAATTAAGGGTAGTATTTTACTCCCCGAAAATAGAAGCGAGCTCTGGCAATCGTCGTCGGGGACCTTGCCCCCTTCCCTTGACAACCCCTCGACGACGATGACGACATTGACCCCAAGAACGATGACGAAGACAATGACGACCGCGACGTGAGAACTCCCTTTCCTCCCCTTACCCGTGGCTGGTTCTGACCAGCATGGGCCCCTAATCCACAACCCCCCTAGGTAGAGTGGTGCAATATGATCTAAAACTGTTGGACTCCTTCCTTAATCACCAATTAAAAAAAAAATAATGAATACACAGAATACCTCACTAATTCAACAGTACGCGATTTCGGCGACATTTGCTCCTCATGGAAGCAAGGTTTGAAGTATTATATAATTAAGCTCCACAACTCGAAAAAGTAAACTGACACTCATCCGGACTTGGTACACATAGAACAATTTACAACATTTCTCATCTATCGGAAACTCCGTATATTTGTATTTGTCATTTTTTTTATTACAATCCAAACAAATCTATCCCGTCTGGGGTAGATAGATTTTTTCTGGATTGTACTGAAAATGTAGTTACCACATAATTGAAAGGGAGGGGGGGGGGGGGAGGGACCGACAGTGTTGGCTCGATACTTGTGATTCGGGAGGTGCATGATTCTAATCCCTTCGAGGCGGCAATCCTCACTGAAGGTTTTCTGCGGTTTTCCTCAGTCGTAATGCGAAGGTTAAGGGATTTGAGTCCTAGCCTCGGGATATCCTCATGATTTCCTCGATTCCAATTGTACCATGTCAGACACAAGCGAGGCATGCATTTACCACTCAAGAAATGAATAATAATATGAAAAACCTATAAGGTCTTCAACTTGAGAGTTTTAATACGTATTCACAATAACCTGTATCGCAATGTTCAGAAAGACATAAAATATCTGTTTATGTCAGCTAGTAACGTAAGGGGAATATTATTTACTCCCCGAAAATTATGAGGTGAGATCTGGCCGTAGTTCGTCGGGAACCTTGATCTCCCTTGGACGACTCCCGTTCCCCGGACGCGAAACAACGAAACGACCATGACAACACGAACGATGGCTCCCAGTTCCCTTACCCGTGGCTAGTCATGACCAGGATGGGATTTTCCTCCCACATGCCTTAGTCTAGAGGGCTATCATGACCTAATGGTGACAGCGCCCTTATCCAATAAACTAAAGAAAACTGTTTTTATTTCATGAGCGCCATAAGCTAATGACCTACTCAGTTAAGCAAAATTAATTTATGTGTCCGGTACTACAATGTGTTGAACTGAACAAATATTATACGGGATGTTTCCCGATTTGCAAAAAATTGAGAGAGAATTTGAGAAATTCTAAACGATATTGTGTGCTTCACTCATCGGCCAAAATACATGGGGTTTTTGGTTTGATCTTTGTTTAGTTCAAAACTCTAAACTATTCCCGCCATAGAAGCTAGCGCTCTGTAGAAGTAGTGGTAGAAACTAGAACCACGAACATTCAACGCTCTAGAAAGCGGTGGTCCTCAAATCAAAGTCACAAAGGCGGTGGAATAGCCACAGATGCACAGCTGTTGTAAACAACCAAACAGGTGGTTGCAAGTGAAACAACATGAAAATTAACTGTTTTTGTCATGTTTAGGTCTAGAATCTTCGAGGTGTGGCAATAAATAGAGTGAAAGGGTGGCTAATGCCAACATAGTTATGGCGTTTGTTCGTTTAAAAGGTGTTTGCGATGGATGACATGTCTGAGCGTCAGGCACTGCTGGTGCAAGATCCTTCACCGCGCCGGCCTAGGCCTCGAGTCACTAATTACCACCGTGGGGACGGTGGCTGTAGCTCTGATGAATCTGCCAGTAGAAGTGGATCTGATGATTGGTGGGGTGGATCTGGCTCGGAAACTGGCTCGAGCTCATCTTCGTTTTGCTCAGGATCAGGTAAACAAGCTTCGGGAACTGCCTGCCTAAGCCTATGAGCCTTGATGTAGCTAGGCTAGGCCTAGGTCTTAGGCCCATTTCCTAGGAGGCCCCTAGGCCTAGGCCTACCAGATTTGTTAAAAGGGAAGAATCACTTAGCGCTTAATTTTCAACCAATGGCGCTTTGAGCAAAACCATAACCTAAACGTGGATCCAACTCCGTACAACATGTCCGCCTAGGCCTAGGCTATAGGCCCTAGCCCTAGCTATCGGCCTATCCTACACTGAGGAGTGATTCTTCATGTTAGGCCTCCTAGGTCCTATCTGTACGATGGTAGATCAGCGACCAGGTAGCCATAGGCCTAGGACCTACCTCACAGTTTTATCAACAAGCTACGTGCGACTATGCTTAGTAGGTGAAGGCTTACCGATTGAGAGCCCCTACCTTAGTCGGTAGGGCCTACTTCTTCGGTTGGTGTTAGTCAACTGGGAAAAGCATAGGTGGGGGGGGGGGGGGCTCGAAGCGCGTATGGTTTACTATTAGGCTATTACTATTATTATTATTATAATTAACACAATTATTGGTCGGAACATTTCGCCGCGTCGAATCTGCTTTAATTGCTTTTGACGTTTCAGCCCAACTGTGTGGACTATCCTCAGAAAAACAAGATATTAATTCTATAAACTTACAAAAAAAAGCCCAGACAAGGCGTTACATACAAAAACAAAATCACAAAACAAACAGTTGCCATGACCAGGCCCCGCCTTCTATAAACATGCATTACATTCTTATGAAGACCAAAATATCACATTTGAGAGTTTCTGGTACGTATACGATCACTTCGTCGGACTCCACTTTCTTGGGGCTGATCCAGTTCTGGGACAGGGAGGACGAGAAGGTCTGTATTCGAAACCGGAAGTAAGATGTCGGGGATAATGCAACTATTTTGATACGGCCAGCGTTGGAGTTGTCTTGAAGCCTTTTTAATATAGGCGCCCACGACCCGCTCAGCTTAAACCCAACATCACCATTAAAATTGTTTGGTGTTTTAGCAATTTCAATGGACTCTAACCAATCTTGGTAGTAAACGAGGCTCTTTGCAAACTATTGTGGCACTCTCAAACAGAATTTCATGTCTTGGATTGTTAACATTTTCACAAGCATGTTTAGCCACCGCTGACTGTTCTTCTCGAGCATGCCTACAATGAGCTTTATGTTCTTTAAGTCTTGTTCCCACTGTCCTGCATGTTTGGCTATATAAACCAACCCACACTTGCAAGGAATTGGTAAACACCACTCTCTTGCAGTGGAATGATATCTTTGACTGGCTTCATCAAATTGGCTACCTTTTTCCATGGAGTATAAACAGTTTTGATCTCTTTTTTAGCTAAAATGCGACCGATTCTGTCCGTCGTGTACTTCACGTAAGGCAGGAAGGCTCTCGTGATGTTTACGGTAGCCTCATCTTCAACTATCGCTCTGTTATCTTGTCTCTGTGGCCTGTTCAAAGCCCTGTTGATGGTTGCATTACTGTAGCCATTGTTTAATAATGCTTCTCTGAGTACACCCTTTTCCTTTTCCAAACTTGCTTCGTCTGACAGTCTATAAGCTCGGGTTACCAGCGTGTTAATAACAGACTGTTTCTGTGGCGGGTGGTGATGGGAGAGCCTTCCTGCCTTACGTGAAGTACACGACGGACAGAATCGGTCGCATTTTAGCTAAAAAAGAGATCAAAACTGTTTATACTCCATGGAAAAAGGTAGCTTAGTTTTGTCATAAAATGTAGTGTTTATTTAAAAAATAACCCCTCAATTTAAAAGGCGTCTGAACCACTGTCATTCCTTGACCCTTGTTCAGATCGCTCTAAACGCTATCCTGACGGTAAAAATGTCCAAAAAAATCGCCTCCGGCGGCTGGAGCTCCGCCCCAGACCCCTTGTAGTCCGCGAATGTCCTCTTTTTGGCTGAGCTGAGACACTTATGGTAACCCTACCCTAAGTGTAATAGGCTAGGCCGTGGTAGGCCTAAATTCTTCTGAACCCCATTTTAAGGCTGAAACAAAAAAGCCACTAGGCCTAATGTCATTGGTAAAAACACCTAGTGCCAAGTTTCCCTGATCGCTTTGCCAGCAATAGGTTTTTAAGTAGGCCTTACATTGCTTAAAAAGCATAGTGTTATCTGCCTTAATGTTTTATTCGACCACTAAACCCTTTACTAAACCAACCAATCTGTTTCATGTTCTGGATTTGCTACACTAGACTCCGAGCTCGAATGGGAGTCTAAAGTTACTGAGCGTGGTGAGCTGTTTTACATCGAGTCTCGTGAGGTAGTTGAGGAACGCGCTGTTCTCACCCCACCTGTTGCTGCCGCGCTGCCGGTTTTACCCGTCGTGAAGAAGAGACGCTCAACGAAGGGTACGTTTTGATTGCTATCGATCAGTTGGGTTTAAACAGGAGGCCTTACGTACGGTAGTAGCTGGATAGCCCAAGCCAATTGTATGTACCCGTCGTCTTCCTTATTCTATAATCAACTAATTTCTCCGGGCATGTGCCTAGAGCAATGGCAATGTTTTTTAAAAAAAAGGTAGGCCTACCCATGGACATCTTTCTTTTTTTAAGTGAAGGAAATTTTATATGACCAAGTAAGTCCACTCTTGAAAAGTCGGGCAGACATTTAGCTAGTGGAGCTCTAGCCTACTCACAATGGGACAAAATGAACAGACTTTCTGTGGGATTGCTGAATGTGTTCAAGTGTCAAGTTTGTCAACGCTATTCTCTCTCAAACTAAAGGTGGTAATGCTTATTTCCAGCCAAACTGGTGAGATTGATTCGGCGACGAAACAGCAGGCGCCAACGAAGCAAGGCAGCGGTTTCGGGTTTGGCTAGTCTGGGGGCGGCTGCAACTTCAAGTGCGCTACCGGTACAAGAGACAAGTGAGGTCCCAAATGCACGAAACACTGCAGCAAATAAAGTCACCTTTCAGGATTGGCAGGTAAACACATAAAATGTTAACATTTAATTAAAATTGACAAAAATCCTTTCAAGAGTTCAAGTTCTTTCAATTTCACAAAAATAACAAATTCACAATCACATTCCAACTTGAAGAATTCATACTCTGCCAGTGTTCATAATATGTATCCAATGCCCATAGTCACATACCTAAGGCTAAAATATGTAAATTCCTCCCAGGTCCAACATGAATATGGCCAACTGAACCATATTGCAAACAGTAGCCCTATCAATATGAATCTTTAATCGAATCGATTTATGCCTGTATTAATAAAATAGGTACCAGGTAACCATTGTCAAAATTATATCTGATGCTACATTTGACTATTCCTGTGTCTTCTTCATTCTATAATCCATAGGTAGGCCTAGAGATAGGCTACCGGTACCTTTTTAGTGCATTTAAATGTAGAATATTTATCGTTAATTTTGTCAATTTAGCCTTTCAATAGGCTATAGTCACATGTAAGGTTAGAAAAACATTGCTAAACTAGCAATTCTCTTAGTTATTAAAAAAAAAAAATTTTAGTAAAATTAGCATTTTGTAGCATCAAAAAGCTAAAATTATTTACCCTAGGCCTACAATTTATTTAACGTCTCTATCCTATTCAGTTATAAAAACTGATTTTCAAAGGAGGACAACTAAATAAATCTAATTACATAGATGCAGACACAACAATGAACTACGGTTAATAAATATTTGAAACAGTAATTTATTTAAACAACAATGCATTAATACACAACAATTTTGGCTACAAATAAAAAGAATATATTATCTTTATCAAAAAACGGTAAAACCGCTAAAGAGTATCTCCATCCATAGGCCCTACATACATGTATTGTCTCTCACCCTACAGGAGGGGGAGTCGCGAGAGGTGACTCTGAGCGTAGACCCGTGCGCCCCCCACAACCTGGGTCGCCGGGCCACGCTGACGGAGACCCTGCTGGGCCTCGTAATAGCGACGTTTGCCGACGGTCAGCGGATCATGGTGTCCGGGTTCGTTCCCCAGGGCGAGGCGATGAAACACCGCGGAGTGAAGATCGGAGACTGGCTGAGGAGCGTCGACGGTCAAGAAGTGACCGGTCAGACCATCGAGTCGGTGCTCGCAGCCGTGACTGCACCCCGGCAGGTAGGCTACAGCGGACTACGTGTTAATGCTTTTCTAGGGGGAGGGTTAAGCAGATTGACAACATGGGGAAATAGAAAAAATGTGGTTTTCTAAAATGAAGTGTTTACGCCAAGGAACTTTGTACTAGAAAGTAGAAATGTCATCTGTACCCAAGCTACACGAATCCATATAGTATATGATTTAACCTTGGCTTTGTAGTAGGCGACTATGACGCTGTTATATAGGTAGGGCCTATATGAGATTTCAGGCTTTCGCAGTACATGATATGAAAATAAATGTTTTGAGGTAAAACTACGAGTGATTTTATATTAAAATAATATTTTATTACCGACGGCGACGTTTCACTAGGATTTCACCTAGCTTTATCAAGGCTTAAAACAAAAAAACAAACTAGATTAGGCCTATTCAATGTGCATAGATGCACATAATATTGTGTGCCACCATCCAACATAACCTAAATAACTATCCAAAGTACCTAGATTTGGTAGGCGGGTAGGCCTAACAACTGTTCATCGTGTTTTAGGTTACCCTGATCCTGCAGAGGGTTGCGGGTTGTGAGGTGACCACGCCCACAGAAACACCTCCGGATAGTGAACAGAAGGTAAGCAGAAGCTCACTTTCTGAAATACGTACTGCCATGTTTAGCCCTAGTAGATTGATTGCTTGCTTGAATTGTTGCTTTAGTTTAAACAAGAGCAATATAAGCACAAACCCTACACCCTTTTCTGATTTTTTTCTAAAAATCCAATGCCAATGCGTAATTGACTCCACAATGGAAAACAAATTGACAATGAATAGCCCAGGATTGTAGGGCTTTCCACCATTAGTGTTTTGTACTGTTAATCCATGAGTAGTTCAAGCCTATTGAATGTTTACCTGATGCTTGTATGTAGTACGTAATTTACATGTTCTGCGAGAGTGAAATTAAGGGGTTAAATAGGCTACTAGTCTTTGGCCACTGGCATCATTTTCAAACTGTGTTGCCCTAAACACCGTCATCGACTATGAAGTTATGTACTGTATTCTATTTTATTGTTTATCCTTGTCATTTCATTCAACAACAACAAGAAATGACGTCGACGCTAGCAATATTTTGCGAAAACACTTAAAATCCATGAAGAAATCTCGTGCCGGAGAGATCCTTACTGAAGCCCAAAACTAACATGGCACATATCATAAGTTCTGCCACAAGTGCTCCCTGTACAGGGAAGGGAAATGACTCTCTGGGCAATTTTTGTGGGTGGACGGCAGGTCGTTCCATGGGTGAACAACTCGGAAAGAAAAAGCACATTGGCCGTGCACTCATTTGACTGGAGGAGGTTGGAGGTCCTAAAAAGAGTTTGTTCCGAGCTGCACACCGTACCAAAGTGTTGTTAGCCATTTGCTTCTCAATCCAGGTTAATATTCTATGTCTCTGTCCATATTCTACGTTCCAGCGCATCTACCAATCCCCCTTAGTGCAGTACCTGGTGGGCAACATTGGACCAGTCCACAAAGAGCAACTGGCAACACTGTTTCACGGCCGTCCCATCGGAGTCTTGTATTTGGCACTTGTAAGTGAAAAACTAATCATTGTGCAATGAATCAACAATTACTATTATTTTTGTAGACAATCGATAAAGACTGAGAGAGAGAGCAACTATACAGATACTCAAATAGGCCTACATAACATGTTGGTAATGTTTAAGCCACCAAAAATCAGTTTCTATAACTGAGTGGGTAGACAATGATTGTGGGCCTGCTATTCACTAGGACTATTTATATTTTTCAATAAACTCAATACAATCATGACCTATTTTAGTATTTTTCAATACAATCATGATATTTAGTATTTTAATTTTTTATTAAAATTTAATGTCAAAAATCACTCTAGTCATTTTTGAGGGAATAAAATTAAAATGTTTTTACAATTTTACATAGGCCTATTAGGTTGCATGAACGTCGAAAATTCGAACTTGAACTTAGAAGTTTTAGTTCAAGTTCAAGCTAAGTCTGTGTTCGAAAATAGTTAAGAATTTTGACGTATTAATTTGGCCTTAATATTATTTTTTCACACACAATCAAGAGTCAGTTTTCATACAAGTTGGGTCATTAAGATAAATTAGTTTTAGATCATCGTTTTGAGAAGGGTTTCTCCGTTTGGTTCTAGGTGCGAGTTTTGGCGGGCACATACTTGGGACCTTTACAAATGTATGAGTTGTCCGGCCGGCTTGGCCTACCATGAATGTTTGAAAAAGTTTGAGTTTGGTTTGAATTTTATGGCGTTTTCCATTGGCCGCTCTGGTGCGCACTGAATATGAACTAAGGTCAGAATCATCATCCATTGAGAATTTGAGTCTCAACTCAGAGTCAGTACACGGAAACCATTGGCGGTGCATTAGGAACGAGTGCTGCACTGAGCCGCACTCAGTCCAAGAACAGTGCAATAGAGCTAGTGCAATATGGCGGCCCTTGACATGCGTGATTTGATCTGATGCCATGTTTGCATAAATTTTTACAAGTCGTGTTCCATTGCCATTGGGGATAGAACTAGACTGCATGAGTGCAATGCTTGGCGAGTGCAATGATGTCAGTGTCACCATGACGTTTTAGTCCAAACTTTATGGGCACTCAGTGCATGCCAATGGAAAACACCATTAAATATCCCAATTTGCATATCCCTAGTATTTATCTTGTTTTATTGTTGATAAATGATACCTAATATGCCTGACCACAGCGATTCTCATGCTACTCGATCAATCTGTATTTAACATGTGTTCTCTCATCTCTACCCCAGGAAGGGCTGTCGGAGACGGGTCCCGCAGACCAGGGGGTGGTTTACTGCTACCCCTCACCCGTAGCCTCCAACCCTCTGGGGGCGGCCAGGGGCTCCTTCTTGACCCTTCACCATCTTGTACCTGAGCTCGCAACCACTCCACCCGTCAGGTGAGCCAATCTGAGGTTGTAGATCCCCACATAAGTAGAAGTTTTTTTTAACTTCTGATGAGTTCTTGGTTTTGGAATGCGTAAATGGTGACTTTTAAGCTGTCGCAGCAATGAGGCACATAATACATTCTAAGGTTGTTCCAAATTAGCCTTGTTGATTCTCGTGCTGTCCACGGGTAGAATTGTGTCCAGTTTGATTCATCGTGGTGTTCCCTACTTAAATATGTCGGCCTCTAGTTTGTCATTGTTCGCTTGTCGATCGTGTCTGCGCCTACGGGGTTGGCTTGGTCTGCTATAAATTTAATGTCCCCCACTGAAAATCAGTTATGTGACTGAGTGGGTAGATTCTAAATTAGAGATACGCATCGATACTTTTTTCATTATAGAATAAAGTGATAATGTCATTATCGATAAATTATTAATAATATCGATGTCACTAACAAAGCTTGTTCCGACTTATAAGTGGAACCTCAAGTGTGACAAGTGTAAGTCAAAACAATACAATCACGTTCCGTTTGCTGCCTCGCTTGTGTTTGGCTTCCGTTATCGACTGATTGCTCATTTCCAAACATAAATCTCGATTGTGACACCATCAGCCCAGCCAGTGCATGGCGCAACGTAAGATAATCTCCATATTTAGAGTTTGGTTTGTGCCACTATTGACCAATTACAGTAAGCTGAGTAAGAACTCTCTTATCCGAGTTGGATGAGAACGGGGGCACCTCGGATTTGCGAAAAACTCGGATGGCGCGGTTCATTTGTTTATTTGCTCTCGTAGCATAGCCTGATGTGGTAAAATGATATATGACACATGTAATGGATGAAGGAACATAAAATACACACGATACACTTCATACAGGGTATACTAAATGATTTTTTAGCTTGTAAATCAAGCTCACAAACACACGTACACAATTAGGCCTACATGTCGTAATAAAAACGTATGTCTAGGCCTAAACTCGACGCAGTAGGCCTAGGCCTACAATGCAAACATAGGCTTAGGCCTAGCTCTCTTTCTCATGTGGGAAAACCTCTCACTACTATGCCCGCGCTGAAGCTCTCGACGCAAGATAAGTCTGGGAAAAAAATAAGATAAGCCCAGGAATAACAATTCATTGCGTCGTGATTACGAATTTTCGTGAATCGGTTGAAACATGATTGCATCTAGTTCCACAACGACCATCTTTGAACAGCTGTGTGTGAGATGGTTGGATCGTATGCGCACGCGCAGGCGCGCAACGCACACTGACCTCTATATGCTCAGTGACACTGACGCTTACCGGCGATGCGATGCGCCCGACGCACACTGACCACTGAACTCTATATGCTCAGTGACACTGACACTGATGCACACTGCTCGAAAGTCGCCGATCTATCTTCTTTGCACTCACTCGTAAGGCATTAATACAAATGTATGCGAGTACGAAAATTTAAAAAAGTGCAGCGCGGCTTCTGTAATTATTTTTATGTTTTATTTACGTATATAAAACTTTTTTATTTTATTTTATTTTTTTTTTTTTGGGGGGGGGCGGCTCGGTTAACACGGTACATCGGATAAGCGGAGATCGGATAAGAGAGTTCTTACTGTATTTGATATTTCAATAATCAATAATGAATTTTAGTTATCGATAATATCGATTATCGTGTGCATCCCTACTCTATGTACAAATTTATTTATTAATTATAGACACATGGCATACCAAGCGTGTACTTACACGTGTTCTCATTGTGTTCAGCTCCACGTGTCTGCTGCAAGGGGAGCTGATGCACGTGACGTACACTGCGCAGCCGGGAGGAGAGCTGCTGCTCCTAGCACTGCCAAATGCTCAGTGCCAGCTGCAAGAAGCTCTAAGCCTGACTGCAGATGTGGTTCGCTGTCTGCAGTTCTCTCACCAGACGTTACAGAGGTAGGTAGGCTTGACTACTAAATAGGCCTACACTACCATCAAACCTTATTAGGACGATGAGCAAAAGGATAAATTGAAAAGATACATGTTACTTAAGTCTGTCCATCCTTGGAAGTACAAAGTGACCATCGACAGACGCGACAGGTATCGGTCGACCCCGTTCATTGTCGAACAACCGCTAGACCCGAGAAGGGTGCAAGCCTAGCAGCAGGCAGACAATGAACGGGGCGACCGATTTCGGACTCGTACGTCGATGGTCACTTTGTACCTCAAGGATGGATAGACTTTAGGGTAACACTTAATAAAACGCTCACAGTCAGAAATAGAGAATTATTAGGAACTTAAAGCTCAGCGAACACATTGATTATGAAGAATGAATACATTATAGAGTTATTTTGTGTAACAAAATGTAGGCCATATAAGTTTGATTTTCATGACAATTTTTTTTCATTTCGGGCCTACCTACATAAAAAAAAAAAATGGGCAGTTTGAGGCTCTTCTCGTCCAATGACTATTTTTTAGTTTTTAGTTGGGAAGAGGGAATAAGACACATACATTGTGCAGTTGGCAAATAGCTATTCGATCGGCCAAGAAGTATCCGGCGTTAATGGAAATTTGCATATTTGTCAATCAAGCATACAGGGACCGTCCTACAGTTGTAGATTATCAATATTTTGTGTTAATCATCAGCGAGAAAAAGATCCCGGATATGGTAAATTTTTAACTTTTCTAACAAATTCCAAAATTGTAAAAAAAAAAAAAAAGGATATTTTACAACAAATTTAAAAAAAATTGTTTTTGTAGAGCCCTTTATTTCTGCTTCCGTGACAACTGTCCAAAATTTCAATCGTCTATGGGGTCAGTCAGCCGAGCGAACAGGAGTTTTCCAAAAACACATGTCCTAGATCCTCTTACAATATTTAGGTTCTGTCATTTTTTTTGTAAATTATTCAAATATTGTATTTTTTATTAAAACCTTACCTTCCTGTGTGCACGCAGTTGTTTCAGTGACGTGATCAACCACCCCAGCCTTGACCACCAGTTCTCTCTCTTCTTCTCCCGCCTCCTGGCTGGAGGGTTGCTACCCCCTCCCCCGTGCCCCGCCCCTCTGCTGTTCGAGGACACGATGTTAGCCGCGCGCTGGCTACCGTTGCCCAGGGAGACACAGGCTCAGCTCGAGGAGGCGTTGAGCGAGCTCGAGGCCAGCGACTTTGGGGACGTGGTGAGCAGCAATATCGATACAATGGGATATTTGTTACAATTGGTTTGTTTGTTCGCTTGCACTTATGTGACACTGGCTTGTTAGTTCACTTCAGCTTACATTCTCTAGCATACACTAGCTCCAATAGCCAGTGTAAAGTGCTTACACTAGCACTTTGAATGTGTTCACTAAGTTTGCAAACAAACAAACAAACTTTTTATTAAATCAATATTAAAATTAAAAACAATCTAAATGATTTTGTTTTTTTACAGTTAATTTTTTTTAATGAGATTTGTTATTACTTAGTGTGAATAGCAACAAATAAAAAACAATTTTATATTATATCTAACCATTTTTTGGCTGTAAATTCCTTTAAAAGTTTTTTTTTTAATTTGATTCTGTATCCTTAGCATGAATGAGTAGGAATTAAACCATCATAATAAAGTTCACAGTACATAATTTATTTTTTATTAATTTTAAAGAAAATAGCATGTAGGTGTAATTCTAACCATAATACTTTTCTACATTTTTGTCGTTGCCTCACATCATGAAGAAAGAGGAACAATAATCATGTCGCTACTGTTTAACTACTTGAGATCTAGCATGATGTGCCAAATGTAGATGTTAATTGAGAAGATCTCTTTAACTTCCAATTACGTTCCCGCCTAGAACGACGACCTGAACGGCTACCAGCGTCTCTTCACCATCACCGGGTCGTGCCTCTTCCACCGTGGCTACGTCTTGTCGTCGCACCTCCAGCACTCGGACCTGATAGACGTGGTCAGCTTCTGTCGTCAGCACGGCCTCCTGGAGCTCGGGTGCCGGGAGGCCGTGCGTTCTCTGGTCCTCTGGAGGAGGGTGTACCTCGCCTCCTGTGAGCGAGGGTTGCAGGGGCCGCGAGGGGCCATCTCACCCTACAGCCTGCCGGACGGGAAGTGGTTCCTACTCATTGTCGGCAGGGTGAGTTGGCTTGGCTTAGTTATTGTTTTATTTTTTTAACATTTTGCATTCCCTTTTTCTTATTAATTAACAAATTAAACATGCCATTTATATTAACAAAGAAAATATGTGAATGCAAGAGCAACAAAAAGAGCTACAGCTGGGATTTGGTGATAGATAGGAGATGCCAAACGGCTAGTTAATGTTAAATGGGGGTGTGGATAGGGAACCCAACAGCTTACCTGGTCGGTGACTGCAGGGATCTCGTAGATCAAAGGAAACAAATAAAAATAAACAAAACACACAAAAACGTCGAAAGTGTTTCGGCCGAACAAGGCCTTGCTCACTCGGCGAGAGCGCCGTCACACACAACCTGCCTTTTAACGAATGCTACCAGGCCAGCGTCGTGAGAGCCCTACCTGCTAACTGCAATGACTATGAGCATGAACTAAAGGTGGGAGCTGGCTCACCAGTGGATCACCAACTCGTGACTTCCCCCTAACCTCAACATTCGTTAGGGTGCTACGCCACTGCTCCACTCACCTCCACTTCTAGTTCTCCTCTCCTCTACACCCACCCAACAGCGCCACTGGCGTGTTTCGTAAATAACTGTAAATATCTGTATAGACCCTGCTCTCGTCGAGGCAGCTGGGATTTGATTGATTTTTTATTTTTTATTTAATTTTGTTGCTTAACAATACGTAACATCATTGCTATGCTATTCAAGACGATGAGGGGTGAGCTAGGTGATGGATGAGGGTGAAGATCACTACAAAAACTAGGGATGTGCGGGTACCCGAAAAACGGGTAATTTTCGGGTAGGTAAAATTACCCGACCTCGGGTCGGACCGTCAATTCCTACCCGAAAAAGTCGGGTCGGGTAGAAGTAATACCAAGAAACACACCAATCTGCTCCTTTTAACCTCCCGCTCAGACGCCAAACGAACAGCTGACGTCGGAGCGGACCAATCGCTACGACGTGGGCGCGGCTATGCTATGATGCTGTGTCCTTGGCTCTTCCGTCGCTGTCCCCGCTAAAGTAATAGGCCCTACTGACCGTCATTACTCGTCTTCTGGTTATTCAACTCTAATAACGGCATAAAGCAAGTTGAATATTACGTACGTAGGCGAATGGTGAAAAAGAAACAACGCTAATAAACATCGTCTAATGCCTAGGCGGCAGGCCTAGAAGTCCGATCTAGTGCGCATCGTTGCGCGCAGCAGAGCGTTGGGCGGAGTCAGACCGAAAGGCTGGTGCAAACGCGCGATTTCGTCAGATGCATGGCTGGTACAAACGCATGATGATGATTTCGTCGGCCGGAAGAGAAAAATACGCGATCGCATCGGTTTTTCTTGGGGTTTTCGTATCGGAAATATTAGAAAACGATCGTTACGATATTATTTCCGAGAATAACGAACGATTGATGCAGGAAAACGATAATAGCGGGGTTTCACTGTACTAGACCTAGGCCTAGGCATACTCAAGCAAAAGTTCATAAGACGCCGATTTGGATGTTCTTCGTGTCAATACAGCCCAGAGTGGCTACCTGCAACCAATGCAAAACTGTTTTGTAGGATTTTTTTAAAAAATGAATTCACAAATAAAAAAAATTTCACTACCCGAGCCCGACCCGAGGGTACTTCAATTACCCGAGCCCGAGGGTACTTTCAATTACCCGACCCGAGCCCGACCCGAGTTCAAAAACCACTACCCGCACATCCCTAACAAAAACCCATGCCCTGAGCAGAATCCAAACCCGCATCCACCTAGCCCTTTGGACCTGCACCCCAACCATAATTGAGGGGCGTAGAAGCAAAGTGGACCAACCCACATTTTTTTTTACATGGAGTTAGGTGCATTTCTGTATAGCTCACATTCAAAATATTAAGTGGTAAAACGGACCAACCTCTCACCGCCACCGTTATCATGTAATATCAAGAAAACAGTTGGACCAACCTAAAATCATGAAAAAGTTGTAGAGGCAAAGTGGACCAAGCCACAAAAAGTTTGCTATTGTCTGCTGCATCTTCCTATATTTTACCAGGTGAGTTTGTAATGATATTATAATCGTTGTTAGTTAACATTAATAATGATTTTATGCATGTACTTAGCACATTAGTCACCAAATGATTTGGACCAAGCCACAAGATAATTAAAATACTAACATCATTGTTGAGAGGCAAAATGGACCAACCCACTTTTAAGAGGCAAAGTGGACCAAGCCACTTTGATAAGGTATTTACTACTGAAAAATTGTTGAGAGGCAAAATGGACCAATCACTTTGAAAAGGTATTTTCTATTGAAGTTATGAATTTTTAATAAATTTTAAGATGTGATATTTTAAGTTAATATGTTAGGAAAGCAATAGACTGCATTCCAATCCCAACAGTTGAAGCTACATTTTATAAGTTGCTCCCAACTTTAACCCAAATTATCTCAGAAAGAGAATTGTGTGGGTTGGTCCACTTTGCTTCTACGCCCCTCAATTATAAGCGACTGATTTTTTATTGATTGATTGGATATTGCTTAACGTCTCATATTTATGCACTTATAAGCGACTGGGGACGGCGTTGTAATTTGTGTTTGACTTTGTGTGTATACTTAACTAGATGCTAAGAATGCCTACATGCCTCTCGAATCAGTCGCGCCCTTAACGCTTGAGCCAACAATGTTGGACCAGAAAGTAGAAACAAAAACACAAAACAGTAAAAGAAGGCTTTGAAAGGCATTGTACATTAACAATATGTGGTGGTCAATATTTTATTTATTTATTTTATTTTATTTATTTATTTAACGTCTATCCTATTCAGTTATAAAACTGATTTACAAAGGAGGACAACCAAATAAATCTAATTACATAGATGCAGACTCAACAATGAACTACTGTTTAGTAAATATTTTGAAATAGTAACATTACAACAAAAATGCATTAAATTAAATCACAACAATTTTGATAACAAATGGCATTCTGCTCTTCCTACAATCGTATCTCTTTCACATCTCTCTCCTTGCTTTCATATAGGCCACCTGCTTGGACTCTTTCCATCTTTTCCTTGGCCTACTTCTCATTCTCATTCCTTCCATTATTTTTCATAACTCTCTAATAATGTGTGGCTCGTTGGTCTTTGTGTGGCTCGTTGGTCTTGTTGTGTGGCTCGTTGGTCTTGTGGTTAGCGTATCTGCTTCCAATGCAGAAGGTCCAGGGTTCGATTCCCGCTAAAGTCAGAAGTTTTTTAACTTCTGATTTGGACTTAAGTCCATCAGTTCGTGTCTTAGGAGTTTGTAAACGGTGACTTTGGAGCCGTCCTAGCAACGAAGCACATAATAAATTTCAGAGTTGTTCTGAATCGGCCTTGTTGATTCTGGCGTTGATTCGCGGGTGTCCGCACTGTCCATACCACTGATTGCTATATTTCCTATTAAAAATATCGATCTTTGGTTGGTTATCGCTCACTCGTCGATTGCGTCGGGGCCTGCAGGGTTGGCTTGGTCGCTTTGATTTAAAGTCCCCCACTGAAAATCAGTTATATAACTGAGTGGGTAGACTCTAAATAAAATTTATTTATTTATTTATTATTTATAATGTTCTCAAATAAACTCTCGTACTTTAAAGAAGTCCCCAAAACCTAGCACAGCTTGAATTTGCTTTTTGCTTCCAGGGCCATGAAATGTTGGTGGTTCTCTTGGAATCTGGAGGGTGTACCATCAGGTAAAAACAAGAAATATTTCAGTTTAGAGACAGTAAGAGTATATTTAATGATATTTGCCGTCATCCTTCTGTACCTTTTGCCCCCACTGAAACACATTTATTCATGGTTCATTCATCTTAAAAATTTATTAAATCTTATAGATACGGTATAGTTTTCGGTATGCTTAGTAAAAAAGTATTTGCATTAAAATTATTTTATTTTGGCCTACATAAATATTTTTGAGCATTGAACTAGTATTTATCCCACCGTCTTTTATATAAATAAATAAATTTGTGTTTAGATTCTACCCATTCAGTCACACAATCAATTCAGTGGGGGAGATTAATTTTAAAGCAGACGAAGACGCTGACACCTTCGACAAGCAAACAATGACCAACTAGATATTATTTAAGTAAGAAACACCGACCAATCAAGCTGGACACAATTCCACCCGCGGACAGTGTGAGAATCAACAAGGCTGATTCGGAACAACCTTAAAATTTATTATGATTTATGACATTATGAGCCTCGTTGCTAGGACGGCTCCAAAGTCACCGTCTACAAATTCCTAAGCCAAGAACTGGTGGACATCAGTCCACATATCAGAAGTTACAAAACTTCTGCCTAAAGCCAGAATCAAACCCTGGACCTTAATTTAATAATAATAATTTTGTATTTCAACTTGATGTAGTACATAGTACCTACCACATGTGGAAAACACCAACCGGCTAGTTTAATTTAGATTGGAGAAGGGTTTAAAGTTTGGGAAAGCATAAAGAACATAAAGTCCAGCCTGAAGGGCTGGGGGTGACAAAACATTTCACCAACGGCAACTGATGACAACTGCAGCTAATTTAAAGTTTTTTGTTACTTTAATCCACCATGTTCTCTATGCTTTCCCGACCTGTAAACTAGTACCACATACATTAGTATTTACTTCACTCTTACGCTGTTTAAGATGTAGAGATGTTTACGAAGAGTTTGTTGTGCAAATAGATCCGAGGGAAACTGCGGTCCAGACGTGGTGTACGTGGAGCAAGTCCAGGACATCCTGCTGCGCATACAGAAGCTGGGCATCGTTTCCGTGGCCGCCCGGTGGCTCGAGAGGTGTGTGCGTCCTCAGCCCTGCCAGCCTGAACACATCACCGTGAGCAAGGCTGCTACGCCCGGCTTCCTGGGGGGACTGACGCCAACAAAGCTCGCCACCGCAGGTAACTGTTAGTTAGTAGCTAGAAGAGAACATTTTCCCCACTCCACTCTTCTCCACTTCAAGAAATAGCTCGGATCGAGTAGCAACAAATACTCTACTCAAAATGATGGGTACTTACTTGCACACCAGAGGTAGACAAACCATAGGTAGACAAAACTCAAAAGCTCCAGGTGCCATACTTATCTCGTGTGGCCTAAACAATAATAGGCAATTTTCGTTTTTGTTATGCCAAAAAATTGGCAGTAAATATAATTTAAAGTTTAGTTGATGCTTGAAAGTGCTGCTACTGTGATTGTGACCAGATCATGACTTGCAGGTTACGCTAAAACGTAGTTATGAAAATTTAGACGCAGGTATTAGTAATGGAAATAAATTACATTGCATCTTTGTTAATGTTTTACCTAGGAGCGGGTAAATAGTAATAAAAACTACAAATAATTAATTTTGTTTATGGGATGGCTACCAAAAATACCTGCCTTTTGAAACTTTATTTTTAGGCTTGAAATATTGTTTTAACCTGCCTCTGTTTATTATTGTTTTTTTATTATAGGCACAAACCACCTTAGTCATCAATGACTTGACTATTTAAATCATTATTAACAATCATAGTTGAAGATTCACAGACCTACACAGACTGCCGCTAGTTTCCGCCATTAGTTACGGCTAGGGATGTGCGGGTACCCGAAAAACGGGTAATTTTCGGGTAGGTAAAATTACCCGACCTCGGGTCGGGCCGTCAATTCCTACCCGAAAAAGTCGGGTCGGGTAGAAGTAATAAAGAAACACGCCAATCTGCTCCTTTTAAACCTCCCGCTCAGACGCCAAACGAACAGCTGACGTCGGAGCGGACCAATCGCTACGACGTGGGCGCGGCTATGCTATGATGCTGTGTCCTTGGCTCTTCTGTCGCTGTCCCCGCTAAAGTAATAGGCCCTACTGACCGTCATTACTCGTCTTCTGGTTATTCAACGCTAATAACGGCATAAAGCAAGTTGAATATTACGTACGTAGGCGAATGGTGAAAAAGAAACAACGCTAATAAACATCGTCTAATGCCTAGGCGGCAGGCCTAGAAGTCCGATCTAGTGCGCATCGTTGCGCGCAGCAGAGCGTTGGGCGGAGTCAGACCGAAAGGCTGGTGCAAACGCGCGATTTCGTCAGATGCATGGCTGGTACAAACGCATGATGATGATTTCGTCGGCCGGAAGAGAAAAATACGCGATCGCATCGGTTTTTCTTGGGGTTTTCGTATCGGAAATATTAGAAAACGATCGTTACGATATTATTTCCGAGAATAACGAACGATTGATGCAGGAAAACGATAATAGCGGGGTTTCACTGTACTAGACCTAGGCCTAGGCATACTCAAGCAAAAGTTCATAAGACGCCGATTTGGATGTTCTTCGTGTCAATACAGCCCAGAGTGGCTACCTGCAACCAATGCAAAACTGTTTTGTAGGATTTTTTTTAAAAATGAATTCACAAATAAAAAAAAATTTCACTACCCGAGCCCGACCCGAGGGTACTTTCAATTACCCGACCCGAGCCCGACCCGAGTTCAAAAACCACTACCCGCACATCCCTAGTTACGGCAGTTGCTGTTAGTTGGTTGCACCCTATGAAATGTAATGTTGCATAGTGTTGTAAGCCAATGTCGTCTTATCTTGTCCTGCAGTCGTCTCCACTACATCGGGCTCCGGTAGGAAGATCATCCCGGAGGTGACGTCTATCTTGAAACGCCGCGGTCCCAGCCCAGACCGATCAACTACCACAGGTAACAATTACCTTGTCTTTGAGAGTCCGCCTCTCCTGCTGACCACAGATATATAGTGGCCCCAACGAAAGAATGCAGATAGCTTGAAATTGTTTTCCCAACCTAACAACTTTGACAACTCTATTCACGCAAGCTCAGCGTGGATCTTTCAAACGGAAAAACTCTCGTGATCTAGCACAGATAAATTTTGCTTGCGTTGGTAAAAGATATTTCTCTTTCATGCTCAAAGGCGACATTCCATTTACCGCGCATTCATTCTACCCCCACCACTACCAAGCATCTGCATTCTTTCGTTGGAGCAAATATAGTTAGTGTGGGGCGGTTAAACATTTATTCTTTCGATGTGTAGTGGAAAGTTGGGAGTTATTAATTCCATCACAAAGAGTTTATCAAGTTAAAAATGAAATAATAAATAGGGATGTCTTATAAATTACATTAGGTAAATATTTTGTCTAAAAAATTCTTCAAAGTTCTTTTGAGTTACCATGCAGCTCCAATCGTAAATGAGTAGGCAACCCTTATTTTCATTTGGCCCAAGTATCAACGAATGTCAAAAATACCATTTTTGATGGTCACGATTAGTTTATGAATTTAAAAATTGCTGTAAATGTTTAGGAAACTAGACATTTTATCCATTGCTAGAGGCAGTATCTGGCACTACTAGTGCATATTAGCCCAAAGAGATAACTTAATATTTTGTTTGCGCACAGGGATAACAATGTTCTTTATTTTTTATTGCTGGCATTTTCAATTTTAAACTAGTGAATTACCATTAGTAGGTATGGTACTTAATGTTTAGATTTTTCTTCTACAGTATTGGCAATATTCGTTTGTTGATAACGTAAGTACTTGCCAACCAGTTTAAAGTTGAAAAAGTAAATGGTGAACTAAATGGTAATCAAATGATAAAGGTTTTTAATATATACATGGGAAATAGGAACATTTGAAATTTTTTGGGTTTTAAAATACTACATGTCACAAACTATCTGGAGTGGAACCCCGATCGGGATGGATTTTTTAACTTCTGGATTGTATTAAAATTTAAAATATTTGTAAAAGCTATTTGAATATCAAGCGTGACCTAAACGTTGTTTCAGCGTTGCTGTCTGATCGCAGCCCCAACTTGTCGGGCCTGTCCCTCGGCTCCGAGGACTCGGCCAGTAGAACCGCCAGCCTGGCCGAGAGCGACGAGGGACCGATACTCGGACGCCGAGCGGAGAGGGAGCGAGAGAGGCTCAGTGACTCAGATTCCGAGTCAGACTGCTACAGGGTAGGCTTCTCTTCACATTGCCTTTCTTTGAAAACTCAAGAAGTTTATTTAATTTATTCATAGTCAATAGATCTACATGTCCACATTGACCATAGGAATTTCCACATCGTAAAAGAAAAACTCTTTCCCAACATTGTGCTGTAAGTGTAGACTGTAGGCTACTATGTTGTAGTACCAAACAATCTAATTCGGGCTACAGAATATAGGCGGAGGCCGATCTTTTTTTATTATTGTAAGTCTCAAAATCCCTCCTTGGCCTATATGCAACATCAGCTTTTTACGTGCCAATTTCTAACACAAAGTTACAGCGCCTCGACAAGGAAAAAAGTATAGTTCACCGCTTCTGTCTGGCGCTGCGCCAACAATACGGCAGGAACAGTGGACGCGACGCTATCCCATGAGCAGTTCCAGGCCTACTGACGAGTAAAGTGTGATGCAGAACAGATGACTGGGCGATAAGAACCGGTCCGCGTAGAGATGTCACTACATCACGGGCTCCGTGGAAGTAGGCCGCGGGAAAAATACGTCTGCACGAGTTCCGCGGAAATGAACCGCAGGAACAACTGAGCATAAAATTAAAATCTATTTTATTTTAACCCGGCCCGAATTATCCCGAATTAATGGGGCTCAACTGTAATTAATTTTTTCTTCTTGTACAAAACTTTGCATAAACTTTAAAGGTAATGTGCAATTTTTCTTTTAATTTCATAAAATAAATTGTTGATTGTAAATTGTTTGATTTTTTAAATTTTCCTTAAATATTTCTTTTTTAAATTTTGTTGACCAAAGTTAGGGGGTCGGCCTATATTTGGGACAATACGGTACCTCAGCTTGTTGTTGTAGCTTGTATCTTAATAACTGTACTTGTTTGTCCACTAGAGCGACAGCCAGAACTTTGAGTTGGAGAGGCGTCAGTCGCAGTCGGTGCTTGCCGGACTAGAAAACATCTTGCCATCCAAGTACGTTAGATTATGAATCAATTACTGTATCGAGTACAACCGTGCATGTATTTGCTCGATTGCAAGCCAACACCAAATGCAAGCCGACCCCTGATTTAAAGTTCATCCAACAAAAAAGTGTAGCATCTAAATACTCATAAGTTTGCTATCGATTCCAAGCCGGGGTGCCATTTTGAACTGCAAAAATGTGTCAAAAAAGGTAGGCCTGCAATCGGGTAAATACGGAATCTGTGCAGTTTGCCAAGATCTTGGAACTTATACCGATCCACTCTGCGTATGTAGGCTGACGGCCGGCGAGGAGAACGTCATGTTCCACTACGTCCACCTCGACCTGACTGAAGGCATCCTCATGTGTCCCCCCACCCACAGAGACGGTCCACATTCGCAGCGTCTCACCGAGATACTGCACAACTTCCGGCTTAGCGCTCAGGTCATACACACGCTTCTACAGAACACGGTGCACTTTAAGGTAGGCAATCGTCTAACAACATGTGGCACTTAGTTTGATACTTGTTACTTTTTAGTTTTTAATTTACGCACTCTGCCACCTGAATCTGCATACAACTTGTGGAGCATAAAATAAAAACTCACTGGTGTATTAACATCTACTTTAGCATGTGCAATATTATTGTGGCTCCGAATAAATCTATGAGGCCTACATAAGACTTCTTTTTAATTAAACTTAGAGTGAAAGGCAAAGTTATGAAAGAATAGTGCAATGAAACAAAATTTCCTTGAAGAAAGTTATTGTGGGTCCTGACTCCTGATAAATGAACAAAATCAGCAAACATGTAAATAAATAACTAGTAGGCTCCTCTACCTAAATAATTAAATTATACAAGTGGCCTATCAGTACCTGTTCTTTCCTCCTTTAAAAAAAAAAAAATAACGAGACAGCTTCCAGTTACATTCCTAAAGTTCTTTCACATGCCAACGTACAGTCGAGCTTCATAATAATTTACTACGTAGTTAAAAACAACTACTGAATGAATGATTGTGACTTGTAGAAGCTGGCCGCACATGAAATGAGCAAGGCACGGGTGAACAAGTCACTGGTGGCAATCAAAGAGCACGGAGTCCTCTTCGAGTGTTCTGCCGACGACCTTGAGAACACGAAGAAGATGCAGCCGTTCACCTACTGGGTCATTGGGTAAGACAGACTTGTTGATTCTTCTTTACCGCACTAACAATGATCCGTGCGTGATCATCTCTTGTGTAGTGATGACATTGTTTTTGTAATATATGTAGTACTAGTAGCCTAACTACGTCAATAGTTTATTTATTAATTTATTCTGAATTATGAGGAACTCCACTAAATATATTATGGCTGTTGGGTTTGAGTATGAACAATGAACACATCATAGTTAATCTTGTATCTAACCTGGGACTATCTAGTTAGTTACCTATAGCCTATACTTTTGTTTAAGAATGAGATAAGATGCCAATAGTAGGGATGTGCGGGTACCCGAAAAACGGGTAATTTTCGGGTAGGTAAAATTACCCGACCTCGGGTCGGGCCGTCAATTCCTACCCGAAAAAGTCGGGTCGGGTAGAAGTAATAAAGAAACACGCCAATCTGCTCCTTTTAAACCTCCCGCTCAGACGCCAAACGAACAGCTGACGTCGGAGCGGACCAATCGCTACGACGTGGGCGCGGCTATGCTATGATGCTGTGTCCTTGGCTCTTCCGTCGCTGTCCCCGCTAAAGTATAGGCCCTACTGACCGTCATTACTCGTCTTCTGGTTATTCAACGCTAATAACGGCATAAAGCAAGTTGAATATTACGTACGTAGGCGAATGGTGAAAAAGAAACAACGCTAATAAACATCGTCTAATGCCTAGGCGGCAGGCCTAGAAGTCCGATCTAGTGCGCATCGTTGCGCGCAGCAGAGCGTTGGGCGGAGTCAGACCGAAAGGCTGGTGCAAACGCGCGATTTCGTCAGATGCATGGCTGGTACAAACGCATGATTTCGTCGGCCGGAAGAAAAAAATACGCGATCGCATCGGTTTTTCTTGGGGTTGGGTCGGAAATATTAGAAAACGATCGTTACGATATTATTTCCGAGAATAACGAACGATTGATGCAGGAAAACGATAATAGCGGGATTTCACTGTACTAGGCCTAGGCCTAGGCCTACTCAAGCAAAAGTTCATAAGACGCCGATTTGGAAGTACTTCGTGTCAACACAGCCCAGAGTGGCTACCTGCAACCAATGCAAAACTGTTTTCTAGGATTTTTTTTTTTTTAATGAATTCACAAATAAAAAAAAATTCACTACCCGAGCCCGACCCGAGCCTACTTCAATTACCCGAGCCCGAGGGTACTTTCAATTACCCGACCCGAGCCCGACCCGAGTTCAAAAACCACTACCCGCACATCCCTAGCCAATAGATAACATTAAGTGGAGTAGGTAAATCGTGCTAATAATAAGCTAATCCATAGTAGAGAAAGAGAACACATAATACAAAAACTAGCTCATGATATAAATAATAACTAAGTAATAATAATCAAACACCCGGTTCCAACATAAGTCGGGTCGGGGATGACGTATCACCAGTTTCTCGGGCTGTGGACTTTCAGTGCTTGCACCTCCTTATCTTTTTCAATGTCTTCTATGTCTGGCATTTCTATCAGTTATCTCCATTTCTTTCTATCCTCCCAGAGTTTCTTTATGGGACGCCTGAATAACGTTGAATGGAACAACGCCGAATCGATCGAGTGTAGTGTACTGTACTTACAATTTTCCTACTAACCTTTTTAGCTCCTAACACAAAAGATAGCGTGGTACGTACACTACACACGATCGATTCGGCGTTGTTTCATTTGGCGTTTTTCAGCGCCCCCTTTCTTTATTAATTATCTCCCATGATTTCCCTCTTTCTTCAACATTCCATTTAGTAACAAGTAAAATAGGAAATTGTTAGCCAGGTCTGCATACCATCGTTTTTAGTTGAAACTGTCCTGTTATGAAAACTTTGTGTTGTGTGCCTAGGCGACTGTTCTTCACCCCTCAACCACGGGAGGTGTATGTGTGTCACCACGACTCGGCGCCTCAGAACATGGTCGAGATAGCGTTCCGTCTCGGACTGAGCGCAGCCGGCTGAATCTCCACTCCACTCCCCACGCAACGATCAATGTTTTGTCCTCAACACTTATATCTAGTTACTAACATTGATACTTGAAAAGGTGGCCACACTAATAATAAGGTAATCAAAACACTACTAATTTGTTAGAACTAAAAATTGTAACTAAAGAATAGTCCACAGGTGTACACATTTTTCCCTTTACGTTGCCATCTCTACTGCAACTGGGCCAAGCAAGTGAGCAGAATTAGATCTAATCTATTTAATTGCCAGTAGTATGATTGGAGAAGGGTTCACAGGTTGGAGAAGTATAGAGAACATAAAGAACATAAAACCCAGCCTGAAGGGCTGGGGGGGACAAAACTTTTCACCTGCTGATGACAACTGTAGCTAATTTAAAGTTGTTTGTTACCTTAATCCACGACGCGTTTCGTCCTTCTGGGACTCATCAGGCGGATGGTGGCCACTAAAAATCAGCTAACTACATGCAAACAAAACTCACAACACAACCAAACCTGTGGTAGGGCCACGCAAGAAGTAAATTCTGCATGCATGTTGTCATCATCAGCAAGGTTACTTCACACACCATTCATACTGGGGCACACAGTCAGCACAGACAGTAAGGGGGCTTACTAAACTAGCCGATTGGCCTTTTCCTAATTGTAACTATTTAATTGCCAGTAAACCCTTCCACTATAATCCTTCAAATAATGCTTTTACAATCTAAACAAAAGCCATGATAACTTGATAAGTGATTCAGAGCGCGTCTATTAATTAAAATGACTTACATACATCTTTTTGAACCAGGCCGCTTTGCAAACGCTTTTTCTTGTCGCGTTGATGGATGAGCTTTTCCTTTATGGTTGATTATTTTTGTCCAATGATTACTGTTTCGTGTCGTCATTGTCATTGTGGTCGTTCCTGAGACAAGAGCATGTCTGCCTTCAACAATGCGAGGCAACCGACTGTAAGTCTGAAAGAGGCAAAAACTGGCATGCGCCTCATTGTGTCAGCCGCGAAAAGGTGCGGGCGGCGAGGTCATATTGACCAATCGCAATCGTTGACATAAAAGTACGATTTTTATGAGAAATATTTCTTTGGTTGTCCCAAAATCATAACACATCTACCGTCGTACCGTCTGAACGTTCCCATAAAGTTTCATCAAGATGATTTCGAATGTTCCCATAGTTTCATCAAGATCGGGTAGCCGTTTGCCCGGTCGGGGGCCAAATATCATGAAAATATTGCATTAAAAATAAAAAAAGTACAACTTTTATGAAAAATATTTCTTTGATTGTCCCCAAAATCACAACATATGTAAGTTTAGTGATTTTGAATGTTCCCATAAAGTTTCATCAAGATCGGATAGCCGTTTGCCCGGTAGAGTGCGAACAAACAGACAAGACAAGACACTCGAGCTATTTTTATCAGGGTAAGGGAAATTGAAGTCTTTGCTGCGCTCATCCAATTACAGGAGGACAAATTAATAATACAACGGAAAGCATAACCTTTTACTTGGTTACATTTCTAATTTATACCGTATGCATATTTACTCAAATTTTAATATTGTTAAGTTGGCAACTTTAAAATCAAATCCCACAATTTTTTTGTCTTGTTAATTATAATATATAATGTGACATCTAACAGAAGAAAAAATTAAAAAAGGTTTTATCTCGGTGCTAGCCAGTCTATAACAATATTTAGAAGCTCCTAATGTAGGTAAAATAAAATACGAGGTATAAATAACATGTAAATTCTGTGGTGTAGGTGTAGTATTGTTTAATTTAACTAGGAAAACGCTTAAGTCCCGCCGCGTTGTTGGATGAGCGTAATTGGTGAATTGAGCTGCCATGTGTTTTGCGGATTTTCTGTTGTTCTGTGAAAAAATCAGAACTTTGTTGAAATTTTTTTTAAATTAAATCAAATTAAATAAAAAATTAACTTATTTTTTTTAATTAATCGTAATTTTAAAAAAGGAAAAAATCGTAATATTGAAATTTTCATAAGAAATAATTATTCGATTGCGCACAAATTTTACACGAATATATTAATTCTTAAAATTAAGGTTCTGTGAAAAAATCATTATAATCGGATAAAGCATGTAGGGGTTATAAGTCGAAGAAATTTTTTAAAAATCGAAAAAAAATCGTAAAGTGCGATTTTCATGAGAAATAATTATTCGATTGCGCCCAAAAACGTGGCAGATCTTAGTTCGCAGATTTCGAAGGCCTCCATAAAATTTCATCGCAATCGGAGAATCGGGTTTAGCCGGAAATCGTGATAACAGACAGACAAAAATACAGAAAGAAAGAAAGAAAGAAAGAAAAAAAAAAAAAAAAAACATTCCGGATTTTTTTCTCCAGTGTAGTGAAATGGAATCTTCGCTTCGCTCGCTACGCTCATCCAACTACTGTAGTACTTTACTAGCTCCAACAAAGAATGCAGATACTGTGTAGTGGTGGGGGTAGTATGAATGCGCGGTAAATGGAATGTCGCCTTTGTGTATGAAAGTGAAATTTCTTTTACCAACACGAGCAAAAATTATCTGTGCTAGATCACAGAGCTCCTCCATGTGCTAGATCCACGCTGAGCTAGCGTGAGTAGAGTTGATTAAATAGGGAATACTCCTAAAATTTATTTTTAATATATTCGTAAAGTAGTTACTAAAAAAAACGATTCCCAAAAAAAGTCCGTTGAAAAATGTTTTTTACTTGGTTTTATGAGGGTGTGAATATTCGTGATTAAATTCCGCACGGAAACAGGCCTTGCTGGCTGTGAAGTACATATCTATTTCTCGTTTCGTCCGCCTGCTGGTAGGTAGCAGCAGCAGTGCTTGTCCGCTAAGTTGCACTCGGGCCGAATTACCCTGTCACACCGCACTGTGCTCATTTAGCCACGGAAAGGTTAGCCAATTCGGCCTAACAGTCGCACCCACAGCTGCGTAGCTTGCCAGCTGAGGTAGACATCTTGAGCAAATGTTTATATTGCTGTCAGTCTGTCCTGTCACACGAATTTCTAAGACCGGTTAAAGGTATGTCTAATCGGCTTACATACCGTTATTGTTTGGTCCCGATGTGCCCAAATACCTCAATAATAAAACCAAATAATATATTCATTTATGTGCCGAAAGACCGGCGAAATAAGTGGTTCAGGGCATAAAGAAGGGACATAAAAAGTTGGCCTGGGGTGGTGTCAACACATCAATGTATGTGGTGCTGTGAAGATCACTTCAATTAGTCCTCTAGGCCCTAGGTCTAGCCCTAATTTTTTTCGATAGATAAATATATTATCTACGGCCAAGGCCGACAAGAATAGGCCTAGGCTATGTTAGGTCTAGGCTCTAGGCTAGTTAATACAGGCTCGCTAGGGCTAGGCCTAGCCTACTTCACTGTTAGCCTGTTAGGCCTATAAGAATGTTAACTAGACAAGGTTGCTCTTGCTAGACACTAAAATGTGAATGGGGCTATGCCCTTTTTTAGCTACCTATAAGTAACACATATATGTGTTAAAACAATAAATAAATAAAATAAACTAGGGGCCTACCAATGTAGGCCTAGGCTCTATGCCTAGCAGACCAAAAAATTGAAATTCAGGTTTCCGACTAGTAGGCGTAGGCTTTGCGTAGGCCTAGAATAGGATGTCACTCGTCCACTGAATATCTTAACGGCGAGCAGAGTCGATAAAGAAGTTTCCCGTTAAACTTCCTTATCGACTGTGCTAGCGGCGAGTGTGTAGTGCAGCGCGCGCGCGGAGATCTATTCAACTATTACACCGTTATGGAATCCAGAGTGTTGTCCCGCTTCGCCATTAGCCAATTTCAATCCTTTGTAGTATGGCGGCTGACCGGCTCCACAACTCTAGGTCTCGGGTTCGAAACCCAGCTACAACCTCTGTTACTGACCGAGCCGATTAACCGTCATATTAATTTGATAGCATGGATTAGAGCGGGAACTACGTACTAACTGGAATTGTGGGTTAGACGACTCAGGCATGAGTCGATTAGATCTTTAAAAATGATTTTTATTAGGGATATAAATCATAACAATAGATATAACAGTTAAATATGCCAACACCGTGTAACTTCATAGATTCGTTACAAACATTATCTCAAACCCAAGATAAATCAAAGGATGCCCATTTCCCACGGGGTAACTTAATATTGTGACTTCATTTAATGCAAAAACACTGAATTACTTTTAAGATATTATCCAAAGAATAGTTAGATTTACAATTTAAAACATATTTATTTTCTCCAACACCTAAGTAATATTTATAATTTTGATTAACTTACAATTTCTCAAGTATCATCTTCTTCTACTGCTATCGGCTCTTGTCGGGTTTTTCTTACTCTCCTTACCCTACCGATTTTCAGCTCTTTTATACTCAACTCGTTCACTAATTAGATCATTTGATGTAACTTTTCTAGATCTTCTCTCTGTTTCCATTGGCTGAGACGATTGGGGCGTGGCCTTGGGTGCCAACCTGTACCAGCTACTACCTAATGTGTTTACGTTTTAAAACTTCCAAGAAATGCGTAATAATGATATTTAAATGACACTCGTACCTCCTCGCGACATCGCGGGCAATGTGAGTCATGCAACATTAGGCTAACTTATATAAGTTGTTTACGCACTTTGGCTCCGCCTTGCGCAATCGTCTTTCTTCTGGAATATTCTACATGTTAATATTACCTGATTCAATCCAATACTAAGATTCACATTTTAGAACATATTAATACGGAGATAAAAATCCGCTCTACTACATAGCTCCTTCCTCTATTTAAAAGTTTTCATCGTTATTACAAAATGATGAAACTTTTACGAAATCAAAATCTAAAAAATAATATACCTCCACATTGTATACCTAAATATTTACATATAAACTTGTGTTAACACCTATACCTCTACATATTATACATACAATTACACTTATAAACTCGTGTCCATGAACTTAACGTATGCTTCTAATCACTGTCCGTAATCGTAGAATCGCAGTGTCATAAGTGTTTCTGTTTTAACGTTTCACTTCACTGTTTTGATCAATGTTCCATCAGCTTGAGTAGGTAGTCGCAGTCATTTTGCAGTAGATGCGAGTCGAAGGTCGTTGTTCAGTCGGCCATGTTCCATTTCTTGCTTGGTAGAATTACGTTGTTGACAAACTTGCATCCATAGTTGATCTCGTTCCATGTTGCACGAAGTTCCTGAGGGCTGTAGTAGTTTTCTCTTGAAAGCTGCTAGTGCATTCGCCTCGTAGCCGGCAATCCTGAAAAAGAAGTTAGACCCAGGGACGGCGTGCGCCCTGGTCGTCGGTGGTAGATTAATTTTGTTTCTCCTGATTCATGGCTTATTTACTTCTCGTCAGTGCAAGATAGGGACAAAAACCCATGTGTTTTAATTTGCTTCGCTTACGTGACTAAATGGCAATGGAATTATCATTCGTATAAACAAGGTTATTAATGGGTAACCTTAACCAAATTTAACCAAATTTGAAACAAATTCTATAATGGCTTTGTTGCTTGCTGTAAAGTATATTTGACTGTGACTTAGTAAGTATAATGTTCACTCGACAGTGTGTGTGTGACTTGAATTACTTGCCCAAACTTTCGTTTACTATCTTCTCAAATCGTAATGCAATATGTTCACCGTTGTTTTTTATTTATCAATTATTATGTGTTCGTGCCCAAGTTCTGCAATGTGTACAATATTTATGTCTCTTCCCAAGCTCTCTGTCCTTGTAGGCAGTTACGTTATTAAATGCAATGATAACTTGATTCTGAGTTGATTTGGTATGTAATTTAATTATCTATCAAGGAATATTCTCGTAATCCAACATGTGTGGCTTAACGAACTCTTTATGATACAGGGTGTCACTGTCGCACTGTCGTGACTACTGCACTTCCCTTGCTAGTAATCATCATTCAAGCTTACAACTTTTTAAAGTTTGTCAGAGGCTCCATTTTGGCTTACGGTCCATAACGACTCTCCATTGGCCTTCACTCATACTTTTGAACGTTTGCGAGCAATAACGCTTCGCAGGGTTTGAAAAGAAGTTCTATCAAGGTCCAAAATCCCATTAGTTAAAAGTATAATCATTTTTTCATTCATACAAGTGCGTGCTTACCCTGTTACACCCTTTCTTTTCTTTTTTTTTGCTTTAGTCCATTATGTTACATTGCCGTAACTGAGGTCCGAAAACATTCCTTGCATGTGAATAACTTTTTTATTTCCGGTACAAGACATTTTATCATATATGACTCTGATAACATTATAACATGTCTAAAATCAATTTATTTAATTATTGCATTTTTGTTCTCAATTTAAAATTCATTTTTTTTCTTTTTCATTACAGCATCTACATGTTGTTACTCTAAGTATGTATGCAACTTTGATTGGGTTGCGTTTCTATTTCCTTTTAACTTTATAACTTGTGTAATTGATTCTTGTTCTAACAAGTTTATTGACCCCCATAATGACAAATGTATCTACTAAATTTTTAAATTTCCTAGTTGTCCCAATGCCTGCATTTGGTGTTGATATACTGTGCAATTAATTAATTTTTTTTTAAAGCCCTAGTTAATCAAAATTCAAGATCAGTCACAAGTTTTTAAAATAACAATGCCATTTTCACTATTTTTACCGAAATTTACTCATGCCATTAATTTCTTGAAGAGTCATTATTATAAGTATTATACTATACTGAATGAGTCCATCTTGCTGTCTCGACATCTCATCGGATGGTAGTCCTGTCCAAGAGGTACGCTCTACTCGCTGTGTCTCAGTCCTGTTCGTTTCGGGACGATGTACAATGTAGCTGTTTAGTTGTTTATCTGCAATTAGAACTTTTTAATACTCTATCCATGACATATTTTCCCAAATAAAACCCTTCCTCATGTACTATCGTCCCGATCACACAACAATCGTCGCGATGACTCAACTTTTTCTTGCCATACACAATTCTTACAGCTCAACCTTTTAATTCACTCATCGGCTCACTTATACATCTTCACCTGGTAAATGTCCAATTCAACTAACTGACATTTTTCTCTATCGTCGTTCCTCTCATTACTGTCTCGTAATCATCATTAACTATAGCGACATCTTAATGATCACTAATCGTTGTTCGAAATACAATAATATAACTACTCTCACTGTTATCGCTTACGAGTTTGTATCACACTAACAATAGTCTTACATTATTATCTAATCATTTTTTTCAAACCTGTCTAATATTAATATTACACAATATTTTATATGTACAATACATATTTATGTACAAATGCATGCAACCTCAACATCTGCTTTCCTTGTGAGCATTTGACTAGTATGCATCCTAGTACAATATGGGTCCCAATTTGATCTTATCTAGTAATACGTGATATTTGCCTCGTGCCTGGGGATGATACTAGCTAGATATCTCCCCCTTAGATTTTGGAATTATATATCTTGTCAAATCAATCCATATGACCCTACAATTTATATTCTTCCTAGTCTTGCTTCTCCCTCAACTTACTACTGTGTTGTTAACTCTCGATACTCTCGTGTATACCCATCTCACATTTTATTTTATTACGTAGGCCTAATTCTACATCCATTCTATTTTTTTTATTACGAGGCCTAACTGATTACAATGCCGGTACTTCTGCAAGTCTTATTCTGTGTCTAAATAATAATTTTCATTTCTATCATTAATCCCCTTTTATACATCTATAATCTACTATTTGTATCTACAAAAAACCTATCCTTACTATTTTCTTACATTGTATTATAATTCTTTATCTCACATTTATATTTATACACACTAAATCGATTTGTTAGCTTATCCCCGAATAATTCTTAATTAAGCTTAAACCCATAATTAATTACATCACTTGTCTACTTATTCTGCTAAACATGTTTTAACTAACCTATTTTACTTTACCTTTCTGTTGCAACATCTTACTATCGTCTACTTTCTCCTTCTCCTCACCTATTTCTCACACTCATCTCTTTCTAACCTTCCTCATTTTATACCTTATGCTTTAGCTAATCGTCGTCCTCTTCGTCCTCTACTAGTGGTCCTAAACTTCGCAACGGGTATCTGTGCGTTGGTTGCTCACGTCCTCGTACTTCTACTACCTGTGTCCGTCCTTTAATCTCGTCGTCGTCGTCCTCGAAATCTACTATTCCTATCGGTCTCTGTCTGTCCTTAGCTACAAATCCTGGCTCTTCGTCCTCTTTTTCGTCTGCTTTCTCTAACTGATCCATGTTTCCCTATCTCCTCCCGCGAACTTACATGGTTTTAACGATTTGGCGTGTATTAACTGAGTTCCTGCCTTTCCGTACATGTCCTTTATTTTAAAAATAACAGGTGAACGAACTTGAATAATTCTGTGTGGTCCAGAATACAGCTGTGCGAGCTTCTTTGTTAGTCCAGGGCGTAACCTAGGTGTGTATAGGAACACTTTGTCTCCTAATTGATACGTGACTGGCTTAGTCGACCGGTCGTAGTACTCATGTTTGTCTATCCCTGCTTAACTTAGCTCTTTCTCTTGCTTCTCTGAAGGTGTCCTGCAGGCGTGCTATCAGCTCACTACTGTAGTTTTACATCCACGTCATAGCGCGTCCTTGATGGTTTAAATGATTGCATCAAATGGTAGTCTACATCACGGCCTAGTTTCCATAAAGAAGGGTGACTGTCCTGTACTGCAGTGAGGCGTAGCGCGATATGCTAGCATACAATATGGTAGCCATTGATCCCAGTCTGTCTGGCCCTTGTTTACATAATGTGATAGGTACTCCTCATATGTTCTGTGTTGTCTTTCACACGTAGAGTTTCCACTTGATTTTGTACGTCGTTGTTTGTAGCTTTTTAATGCGCAACAGGGCACAAAACTTCCTTCATTACATTACCTATAAAGTTTTTTCCGCAATCGCTAATTAAATTGGTGGGGATTCCGTGGCGTGAAACGATTTGTGTTACAAAGGCGATCGCGATGGTTTTGGCGGATTGGGTCTGCGAGGGCAATGCATTCTGGATACTTGGTAAAATGGTCTACAAAGGTAAGTATGTACTTATTTCCAGACAAAGTCGTTGTGAGAGGGCCCACAATGTCCAGCCCGCACCATTGCATTGGTTTGGTGGCCTCTGGAAATTCTGGGAGGGGTGCCTTACGTAAGTGGGGCGACGTCTTTCGTCTTTTTACACGAAATGCATTGTTGTACATGTTTGGGGTATGTTTGCGTCCATTCCTGTCCAATAGAATCGTGTTTTAATCAATTCCGTGCAACGTGTTACTCCGTTATGTCCTGCCATGGTGCATCATGAAATGTTTTAGTATCTTTTAATACCATAGTTCTAGGCACTACTAGTTTGTCCTCTCTCTGGTTTGCAGTTCTTATCTTGTACAACAGTCCCCTCCTCGTCCAGTGCATACGTCTCGTTGCTACGGTTATCCTTAGTTAACTGAGCTATTACGTCCTTTAGTGCAGGGTCCCTTCGTTGCTCGTCTCGTATTCGTTGTCTATCATATACTGGCTCGAACTCGGGTGCAACTGCACTAATGCATATTCTTGACAAATGTCTGCGTTCGTGTTTAACTTGCTTTCCCCGTACTTGACTGTGAAGTTAAAAATTACTCAATAGAATCGACCATCGGCTAATCGCGAAGTTGGGTCTTGCAATGAGTCTAACCATACTAAAGGTCGGTGATCGCAGTATATGGTGAAGTGATTTCCATATAGGTAGCAGTTAAAATATTTATTTTCCCAACACTATACCTAACATTCTCTTTCTGTCACAGTGTAGTTCTTCTCTGCGTTATTTAATACTCTTGATGCATAACCCACTGGTTTCTCTACTCCCTTTTGACATCTGTGAGAGTACAGCTACTACTGCGACGTCACTGGCGTCGGTAGATAAGATGAACTCTTTATCAAACATAGGGTAGATCAACACTGGTTCCTTGCATAGCGCGTCCTTCAGCGTTGCAAATGCCTTTTCTTGCGCCTCTCCCCATTCAAACACTGTTTCTTTCTTTGTTAGTTCTGTTAACGGTCTGGCTATCGATGCATAGGAATTTATATGTCTTCTATAATACCCCGACATTCCGAGAAAACCCTTTACTTTAGTCACATCGGTTGGTCTAGGATACTCCTGTATTGCTTTGACTTTACGTGGATTCGGTTTAATTCCATCTTCAGACACAACATGGGCCCAAATTTTTCCAATTCGGTTCTCAGAAAAAGACATTTCGATGGTTGTAATTTCAAAATTTTCATCTCTTAGTCTGTCAAAAACTTCTCCCAAGTCTCTCGATGTGTTCCTCTATGGTACGTGAATGCACTATTACGTCATCGGGTATAACACATGCAACGAATGCCTATGAGTCCTGATAATACTGAGTCCATTAGTTTTTGAAAAATCGCTGCTGAGTTTTTCATTCCCATCCCCCATTCTGGTGTATTGTAGGTGCTCTCTCCCGGTCACAATAGCACATTTTTCTTTGTCCTCAGGCCTTATCAGTACCTGGTGATACCCCTGATTTAAATCGAGGCTGGAAAAATATTTTGCGCCTCCTAGCATGTCCAGTGTCTCGTTTATATTCGGAAGTGTCCAAATTTGAGTTTTCGTTACACTATTTAATCCCCTCATATCTGCTACGACACGATAACCTACGGGTCCTGGGCTGCCGTCTGGTAGCGGTTTACTAGGTTTATCGACGAGAAGCACAGGAAAGCTCCATTCACTGTTAGTTGGCTCTAAAATTCCCTTATCCTTCATGTCCTGTATGATTTGTCCCAAATATAGCTCTCCTTGAATGTGGTATCCTGTATGGAGGTCGTTTTAATCGGCTTTGTGCCTTCTATTAACTCTAATTTGTGCTGTACCTTGGATGTGCATCCGAAAGTCTCTTCGTCTTGTGAAAATAAGTCAACATATTCAGTCAAAAATTCTTGCATCTGTTTCTTAACTGGTCCTGTCAAATGGTCTAAGTTCCACATGGCTTCTATTTTCTGTTGCGTAGGCTTGTTCTTGCCTTGGTCTGATATGGAGGCTAGCGTTCCTTGTTCTCTCATTTGTTCTATTCTCTCTCCCGAAATTAACTCAATGCTTCCCATCAGAGTGTTCTTGGGGATCTCTATGTCTGTTTGCGTAATTTCATGATTTGTAAAATGTACTTTAGGTCTTCCCCTTTCGGTAATTAATGAGCGCGCGCATAATATGCCTCTATGCGTTAATATGGCTGGTTCAAACAAAAACACATTCCCTTCACTTTCATCCGCGTGTGATCGCGGCTGAACCTCGTTGTTTTACCTTCACAGAGCCCCCTCCGATCGAGCTGGTATAGTTGTTCTTCCTTTAATCGCACTAACCTGATACATTCATTATTTTGCGTCTGTTGTTCCTTGATCGTAACATCGCAAGTTGGCTAAATCACTTCTGCTTGTTGCATAACTGTTGTAGGCTGTGTTGTTCTTCTTCTGTAGCTCCGTCTTAATGGTCTGTTCCGTGTTGGGCGATTGTGGCTTAATTTCCGCTTTATTCCGCTTTTCTTTTGTAATCTCGTGGATTAGAATTGTTTACTCTGTGTTTATTACGTTGATTAATGAGGTTTATTGCTGGGGTGCCTTGTACATTATGCATTCAGTTCTCTAGCATCTAGCTTGGTTCCTCGGTTCGGTAAGCTCTTGATATCTATAGCCCCCTTGTTGTTACCCTCCCACATGTATTGTTCTGTTGTGGATATATTGAATTTATATTCATGCAAAAAGTCCTTGCCCATCACTCCGTCTACGTCACCAAAAAATATCGTCTCTTCCTATGACGAATGGAACAAGTACACATCATTCCCTAAGTTTAGTGCTAAATCTGTTTCGCCTGTGGTCGAAAATGCATCTCCTGTTGCAGCATACAAAATTTGATCAAATGGTCCCAAATCGGTTGTCCTCCTGTTCTAACTATCCCTTGTCGTATTAATGAAACAGTAGCGCCACTATCAATAAAAAATTTCACAGTCCGTTTAGTTCCGTTCTTTTTATGCACCACACCAGTTATAATAAATCCATCTCTTGCCAAAAATTTCCGAGTATCTCGTAACGTAACAGCGGGGCTCTAATTTTTTCGGTTCCCGTCCTCACCGCGCCAAAACGAGAACCTTTTTCGTTTTGCCACTTGATATCTGGCTTCCCTTTGTTTGCGAAAGCAAATCACGCTGTACATGACCGGTAGATTACAATAATAACATCTGTTATTGTTTTGATTTGGATTTGAAGTAGGACCGCGACTTTCACTTTTTCGTCTGGCTGCGTACGTCCTTCGGGTGAAAGTTTCCTGCTTGTGGCAATTGCGTGCGAAAAGTCCTGGGACATTACAATTATAACATCGTTTCTGTGTTTGTCTCCGTTGCTGGGAGTCTCGGGCGTAATGACCGAAATTACGACATTCATAACATTGTATGAACCTGAGTTAAAGTTCCAGTTTTCTTCCTGTTTCTTGTATTATCGTTTTCTATTATTGCTCGCATTTCCCTGGCCTCTCGGGTGTCCTTGTTGCATAGCGCGTTTTGTTAGTGGTTTGCACTGAGTCGCGTGGCGTAGGCGAAACTTGCTCTGATGACACCGTGTTAAACACTGGCTTCTTATCACTGGTCAACAAGTCATTTTCATGCTCCTCAATCGCTATCTTGACTGCTTCTGCGAATGTTTTAGGCGATCTCAACAAAACGAATCTCTTTGCTTCTCTAATACCGCGAAGAAATTGCGCCAACAATTGCTCTTCTAGCAATTTCAAACGGATGTTGTTTTCCGCTCTATCTTCTGAAATAACTCGAATTTTGGTACCTTCCTTCCTCAGCCGCGTCGCATACTGGTCTATTGTTTCTGTTGGTCGCTGCACACAATTATTAAATCGCTGGATTGCTGACGAATTATGTTCTCGTTCCTTAAATCGCTGAGTCAAGCTTGCTTTTATTGCTTCGTAATTAGCAGAGTGAAGCTCGGTTTCTACATTGAAATATTCCTTAGCTTCGCCTTCTAGCTTTAACACAGTTATTCCGGTTTGCTGTTCTGGTGCCCATCCCGCTAACAATGATGCCCTATCTATTGATAAGAAAAAGTCCTCAACTGTTTGGGCCTGATTTTCCCCAGAAAACTTTTTCGATTTAATGCAAGAAGTCCTGGGCACATTCCTAGAGGGAACCTCATCGGCTATCGGTACTACAGGCATTGTAAATCACTGTTTTTTTTAAGACTCGGGTTAAAATGCTGTCACCAGTAATTTATTAAAAATTACGTTTCTAAACGTTCTCCTTGACACTGTTGAATCCCCCAAAAATTTTTAACTATCCCAAAACTGATCTAATCCGCAACTGATCTAATCCGCAACTGATCTAATCCCGAATCGCTGTCACCACTGTAGTATGGCGGCTGACCGGCTCCACAACTCTAGGTCTCGGGTTCGAAACCCAGCTACAACCTCTGTTACTGACCGAGCCGATTAACCGTCATATTAATTTGATAGCATGGATTAGAGCGGGAACTACGTACTAACTGGAATTGTGGGTTAGACGACTCAGGCATGAGTCGATTAATCATTAAAAATGACTTTATTACGATATAAATCATAACAATAGATATAACAGTTAAATATGCCAACACCGTGTAACTTCATAGATTCGTCACAAACATTATCTCAAACACAAGATAAATCAAAGGAGCGACCACTTGCACAGGTAACTTAATATTGTGACTTCATTTAATGCAAAAACACTGAATTTACTTTTAAGATATTAAACCAAAGAATAGTTAGATTTACAATTTAAAACAAATTTTTTTCTCCAACACCTAAGTAATATTTAAATTTGATTAACTTACAAAGTCTCAAGTATCGGCTCTTCGTCAAGTATCATCTTCTTCTTCTGCTATCGGCTCTTCGTCTCGTTTCTTACTCTCCTTACCCTACCGATTTTCAGCTCTTTTATACTCCAACTCGTTCACTAATTAGATCATTTGATGTAACTTTTCTAGATCATTCTCTCTGTTTCCATTGGCTGAGACGATTGTGCGTGGCCTTGGGTGCCAACCTGTACCAGCTACTACCTAATGTGTTTACGTCTTAAACTTCCAAGAAATGCGTAATAATGATATTTAAATGACACTCGTACCTCCTCGCGACATCGCGGGCAATGTGAGTCATGCAACATTAGGCTAACTTATATAAGTTGTTTACGAACTTTGGCTTCGCCTTGCGAAAACGTCTTTCTTCTGGAATATTCTACATGTTAATATTACCTGATTCAATCCAATACTAAGATTCACATTTTAGAACATATTAATACGAGAGTAAAATCCGCTCTACTACACCTTCATAAGTACGTCAAAAATCGTTAGTTTTTAAAATAAATTTATATTTGTGAATATTCCTTATTATATTTTATGTTAATTACAATTAAAGGTGGATCCACATAAAAACGTAAGACATAAGCATAAGGTTTTAACGCGTAGTGTGTAAGCGCGCCGGTACACAAAGAAACGTAAGCACAAAGAATTTAGCCCAAGATATGTCAGTTGTCTTCTAAGTTCTTTGCACAGTGAACAGAGAGAACTTTGATTAAAGAAGGATTCGAAGGTTATAATAAAGATTATTATTAATAATATAATTTTTCCAATCGATGTTGATAATTATGCAAACAATGCTCCAAGTCCTGCCAACTTTATATATTTATTACGGATGCATAGTTGACTGTAGTAGTCAAGCCTTTCAAAGTAGATGCTAGTTTGACTCGACTTTTTCGTACGTAAGCATAAGGTTTTAGCATAAAGTTGAAAATTGTTCAACTTTCTTACGCATTAAAACAGTGTCTTATGCGTTATAACTATGTCTTATACCTTGTGCATTTGTGTGAACGCTAGTAAGTTTTCCCATGTTCCAACATTACGACTACGCGTTTAAACCACCTTATGCTTACGTCTTACGTTTTTATGTGGATCCGCCTTAAATCGTATTATACAGTTGAGGAGCATTCCCTATTGTTATGTTGGGAAAACAATTTAGAGCTATCTGTATTCTTTTGTTGGGACCACTATATTATGTCTAAGATTGTGCCATGTGATATTTATTAGCATATTTTTTGTTCAACGATGCCGTCCACAGCTAGGTTATTCATTCGTAAGGTAGCCGACTTTAAAGTTTACATAACTATAGATAGGGAAGACTAATTAATTAGTTTTTTAACAGCTTATGTCACAAATTGAAAATAATTTTTGAACTGGTGCCCTACATAAATAGACTAATCAAAATACTATCAACTTGTCCCTCTTATATTGTTTATGTATGTTACTTATTTGAATCATGGTACTGCACAGCTACTACTACTAAAGTAAAACATTAGTGTACAGGGGACAGTATTAAGACTAGGTAGGTATATGAAATGTTTTGATTTAAGAATTTTGTGAATAATATAGCCTAAGCTTATCAACCAAACAATCAGCTCAATGGTTAAAACTTAAAATACCACTGAAATATAATATTAGACGGTTAGTAGTAAGTGGTTTGCAATATCCTGCTGAGAACAACTTTATAGTTTATATAATGTAGATTTCTCTCAAAGAAAAACCAAACTTTGTCACGTTATCTATTTTGGATAGGGAATCGCAAACAAATTATAATTTTGTTATTAGGTAGTAGTATATAAATAAAACATTCAATTAATTATGAAATGCAAGTTAAAACAGGCTCGTCCGTCCAAGAGTGCCCCAAAACTCTGGCCTGCAGTAAGAACCGAACAAAAAAGGTCTTTAGTATCCCAAAAACTCTTCCTATAGGCTTACTACACCATACTTAATACTAGGTACTTAATAATTTCAATTGAATCTATGATATAGTGTGATCTATACAGCAATTTATCTATGATCTAAGACAATTGTATAGTGTATATAAATTAGCACTCAACACTTAATTTGAGCAACAAAATCAGCAGCCATATTGGATTTAACAATTTACGTGCAGAAGAGCTATTAAAGATAAAAAGGGGTTCTGTGCACGACCTTTTATTTAACAAAGTATTTACGTGAATCTAAGACTTTGTGTATGTTTTTCTTTTTCAAAGTGAAATAATGGGGGTACCATAGTCACTCATCAGTCATCATAGGTACCTAAATCAAATTTGCATATTTTGAATTTTGAAAGTACCATGATTTTATCACTTTAATATACCCGAAAATGGGGGGTCTATCTAAAATACGGTACATCGGCGGCTAGGCCCTACATGTAAGCCTAAGCCTCCCAATGAGTTATTAAGGTCCAATTTTACAGCTATTTTGTAAAACAGTGCCTTCGAGTTGCATTTTTTACAAACTAAAGGAAAGCAATATTTAATAATATAAAATATTGTATTGTATTTACAAACAAAACTTTACACAGTATTAATTAATGTATTTAAACAAATAAATGATAATTATGTAATGTAATTGTACTGTACTGAATGAATGAATGAATTTAACTTGACGACTTCAATAGCCTTTCCTGCCACGGAACCTTTGCCTGTTGTCCAACTGTAATAGAAAAACAAATTTAAGTTTTAGTACAATATTTAGTAGGTAGCCTACATTAGTTGCATATCTATTGCATAGTCTATAGGCATAGCCTAGTAAATTAAATCTACTTTCAAAATAGTGAAAATTATTTTCTACTTTTATAACAATAGGCCTAGGCCTATACTTCAGGCACAAAGGCGCAACCCGAGTTAACTCTGGCAAACATTGAAGAGAAACCTAATCTGGATTGGTAGCCGGATCACTGCAGGTTTGCAACTTGTCACGTAACAGATTCTTTAGGTCACAGGTTACGTTTTTGACAGACAGAGCAGTTCACAGAACATAGGGCGCATTCCGATATTCGCTCCAGTCGCTACGGCTGTAGCGTCTCTGTAGCGCAGTGGAGCGTATGATTATGCTCCAACATTCGGAACGGGTGTAGCGTTTAAAACATGGCTGACCGTGAAATTATCAGATTGCTTAATTAGAAGAATGCTTAATTAATGGTTATTTCATTGATTCTTTCATCAACAATTATTTCCAAACCTTAAACTTGGAGAACTAATGGACTACGCAGACATCCTTACAGTTTACGTGCTATTTTCAGCAGTCCTTTCGTAAATCTTCAGTTGCCGCCATCTTGATTTACCCCACTACCACGGAACGCTCCTAGTGCCGGCTGAAAACCCTCAGCGTTAGGAGCGCGCTGAGAATGCTCCAGTAGCGTATTTCGGAACACAAGGCGGGGCGTTTGGAGCTAATTTCGGAATGGGTGGAGCGCGGCTACTGGGCTACGTAGCGAGTATCGGAACGCGCCCATAGTAATTCAAATTCCCACCAAATTGTTCTTACTGATCTGTGCTAACCCTGCCTCTCACAGATTACCAGGTTACTACTTAAGCCATGATCTGAGATCAGGTATTTGTATGCGGGCAGGTCACAGATTAGGCCTACTCAGATCAAATCTATCAAATGTGTAATAAAAATGTATTTTACCAATGAGCGCTTGCACTCGAAGAATGTCTGACGTAGGACGTAACACTCATTCGGAATAGAAGCATCATGAGCCTGTAGACACTCTCGGGGTGTTTTCTTGTCCTGTGAAGGAATGTTAAGTGTGTGTGTAAATAATTGACTTTGCGTTCAGGTGAGACGCCTACATTACATCATGCCTACTATATTTTAAATAAAACCTAAGCATTGGCCTCTTAGGTCTAATATTGATTGGATTCAATTAGAGATGCACACGATAATCAATATTATCCACCGATAATCAATAATGGATATAATTTCGATAATCGATAACCAAAATTTGTTGTCGATTATCGAAATATCAAATAATTAAGTCAATAGTGGCACGAACCAAACTCTTATAGGCCTAGGTCGGAAGGCTTTGTTGGTGATATCGATAATATTGATTCGATAATGACATTACCATTTTCATAATCAATAATGAAAAAAGTATCAATGTGCATCCCTAGGTTCAATGCCTAGGCTAGGATTAGGGACGCACCTTCCTAACACAATCACTCTGAAGCAGGCACATCTTCAAGTCTGCCCGGACACCAGCGCATGGTGTCTTATCCTCCAGCTCCACCCCTTCGCCCTCGTATTTCATCATCTTGGAAAGATATATTCTAAAATAACAAATTTTAACATATTTGTGACATGTTGGTCCAGTGGGTTGAGTCCCTGTTACTTATGCTGAATAATACCGTAAATTTGATTCCCGCTTTTTAACTGATTGACTTAAATCCATCAATGCACCCAGAGATTATGACTGCGTAAACAGCAAGTTTGGAGCTGCCCTAGCAAGTAACAACAACACAGCTAGGTACCGGTTTTAATTATATATCCTTTAACAAATTAGTCTTGTTTCTGGCATTTCTTGCGGGGCGGGTAAATCGTTCCCACTACTTGGTTTGAGACCATATATCCTATCATACAACCTCTGTCACAGGAGAATGGACACTAACGACCGATGGATGAAAACGTAACTATATTGAGGCTCCTTGTTATTACTTGATTTCTTGGTTCTCACTAGTATGAGCA